>SCDS01001276.1:0-30989 GCA_004149465.1 Drosophila nigromelanica | reverse complement strand
AAACATATATATATATATATATATATATATATATATATATATATATATATATATATATATATATATAGATGTCACCCCTTGTGACATATAGCGAAAGTGTCGCACGAACAGCGTAGTCGAATCGTATTACAATTGGATTGCACGCGTCCCTCTTTTATGGCAAAAGGAAAAGCCAAACATAATAAATTAAGTCATTTAACATAATTTCGCTACCAGAGCAAAGTCGATGCGATGCGACGATTGCAACAGCTGCTAAACGAGGGGACACAACGCATGTGCCAAATGCAAACGCGGAGGCATCCCAATGTCCAATGGAGAGATCGGGATAGTGGAGGGAACACACATGGCATGGCCTGGTCTGGTCTGGTCTGGGCATGACAATGGACAATGGAGCGTGTGGGTGCAATCAACATCTGAAGTGGGTACGTTGCCAGGTAATTTACAGCAGTTGCAGTTGCAGTTGCAGTCGAAGTCGAGAGAGCTGCTCAAGTGTTCGATTTTTGTGTGTGCGAGTGAATAGCGCAACTAATTTTCAAAGGATGCCCAACAAAAGTGCAATAAACGATGTCCACTTAGCCGAACAATGGCGGCCAACAAAGGCGGCAACAAAGCGACAACTGTGGGCGTGGCACAGACGCAGCAACTCAATGCCCAATAAAGTTGACTCGCTTTAATTAATGGAAATGCAATGACTCGAAGCTGCTTCTTACCTTGTTTTTTTTCACTATCCGTGTTTGGGATCTCGGCTCCTGGCAGCGCAGCTGCTGTCGTGGCAACGCCAAGCGGCGCAGTGGCATTCATTGTCTGGCTGCCGCTTGACAAATTTATAACAAATATTCACGCGTGCTTTGGCAGGCGGCCCTTTGTCAACTGCTGTTGGCCATATCTCAATTATTGCCTTTCAATTGCCACCGAGCGACAATTTTTTCTGCTTTGATTTCACACGAAATATCGACAAAAAAAAGAAGGAACAACTACAAAATAAAAACCTTCTTAGGTTTGGGCTCTTTGTTTCGTTCGCTGGAAGCGAAGATTTTGGTTTTGCACATTTTGTTTAGCGAGTCAACAAAAAACCAAATAAAGAAAAACACTCGCATAATGGCACAACAATTAAAACAAATTTTCGAATTGAATGCCCCGGCATTGTCCTGCCAATGATCCTGTTGCCGGTCTGTTGTTCATATCCTTATTGTTGTGCTCGGCTGTTGGTGCTCGGGGTGCGATTTCTATGGAATTAAAGCATCAAATGCGCCAGTCATAACAAACCGCAGTCACAAAAGTCAATAGGCTAACCCCCCTCCACCTCCCCGTCCCCTCTCCTGTTCCTCCATAGAGACAAAGTCAACACACGAAAGAACAACATTGGCAAAATTGATTTGCACGCCCTGGCCATGGCTGCGAAATGGCTAAATAAATGCTGCTAAAACTGCCGGACAGGGCGTTAATTTCATTTGGATTTGCATGCCAGCCTGCCATATGCACATATGTATGTACATATATGGCAACTGGTTTCTGGTTGCATTCCCGTCTCACCTTTCCGCAGTCCCCGTTTGCGTTAGTGTTTCAGCGAAATCTTGCGATAAAATGCATAACAACTTCATTCACAGCGGGCGATGCCATAAAAGTGTTTTAAATCGTGTTAATAATTTTGTGCAGCGTTTGCCTGGCCAAACTCTGAATTGCGACGAGTCCTGCTGTGACCGGCATGTCGTCCACACTCGCCCAGCCTCACCCGCTGCTCAGCTCCAACTCCCCGGCCCGTTGCATGTTTTGTATGCGTATTGGCCATTTCATTTTTTTGTTTTTGCTTCTTTTTTTTAACATTTTCAAGCGCGTTTATTGCACTTTTGGGAACCGATCCTGTAACTGGCTGCCCTGCGGCCATGGCGTGGTCTATTCACACCTGCAATCCAAGTATAAATTGCGCCTGCTGAAAAGTGTCTGCAGGCTGCTCGAGCCCCATCACGTGATCAATGCAATTAATTATAATTTGTCGTCAATAAACAGTAAAAACTTGAACACAGATGCATCAAATTTCAGCAGCCAACTTTGACTCTGCGTGCTTCGACTGGAAGATTTTAAAACCATGTATTCGAATACATAAAAATCGCATTTAAATATTCATCAGTATGGTTTTTTCTTTTAGTTAAGGCTGAAACCACTTAAGTGTATGGAAATGTTGATGGCCAAATAATGATTGACATGGGAGTACCAAAACAAACTCTTTAGCCAGAAAATTGGCGTCATCACCAGCTTGAAGTGACTTAAGAGATATGCCAAACTTGTAATTAGTGTACTTTTTCGAAGGGTATTCGAAGTTGGTCACGAATGTGTGAAGCATTTCCGACTACAAAATGTATCTACACTCAGAGAAAAATCAAATACAAACGTTATCAAAATTCGCCCAAGTTGAAATTAGCTGAACCTTTCCCACCATTTTAAAGATAGAGCCACCAAATTTGGTATGTACATAGCTGGTGACCTCCCCAACAGATTGCACCCTTGATATCCCGGTCACGCCCACTAGAACGCCCCCCCCCCCCCGGCGCCCCCCCCTTAAAAATCGGATATGCCTATATTTCCCACAGTAAGCTAGAGTTACCAAATGGAAAGTAGATAACTGGTCACTTCCTTTAAAGATCGGTACAAAAATTTTTGCCTACATTATTTTGACATGTGAAGTTTTCTGATCTATAGCTCCCATATTTCAATATTCCATAACTTTGTCAAAACTGAACCGATTTCCACGTTTGATGGCATTTTGGTCATGTTTTGTCATCTAGATTAGTTCTGCATTTAGAATATATGCATTTAAAAAAAAATTTTTTTTTTCATTTTTTTGTGAAAATAGCATGTACCCCCATTCATTTTCGAAAATTTTTTTTTTTCAAAATCTAGAATTGCGATCTTCTCTTTTTAATGGATTGTGTTTGTTATAATTAATTAGAGATTAATTCTGCATTGCAGAAATAATGCCGGACTGTATGTTTTATTACACTGTGAACGAGTATTGCGCTCTCGGTGACACCCGACTGCATTTTTACTTGTTTTCATTTCATTTATTAGACCACTTGGTGGGGAAAGTATGCCAACAAAAGTAACGTCGAAACCTTTAAACATATCGTTTAACTTTTTATCTTTGCGCAGCCAGTTCACTCCTCATAATTCGATCAATTTTGGGCGGAACTGCCGTTTATCGTGCAGCAATAAACGTAGATGTTCCCCCGCCAGCTGCCACTGCCGGAGCTGTGCATATTTCACATTATGAAAACCTAACATTGGCGCAGGTCTAGGAATAATTTATATGCCCGTAATGTGATAATAAGCATGCACTGATATCCTGCGGAACTTTCGCAAGCCAGAGCCAAAATTCAAACCAGACCAGGTGGACCAAGTGGCCAGGTTCAAATGTTAAGACGCTATTCGTGTTGCAACTCAATTGCTCAATTATTAGGTGCAGACGACGAGTTCTCCAAAATTACACAGCTGCGTTTGGCGAGTGAAATAAAAGTCCATTACAAATGGAATCAACAACTCATTGCTCATCGACATTCATAGAGTCGGAGCCGGAGCCGGAGCCGGGGCAGCGGTTCCCAAGCAACATTATTATCAGTATGAGTGGCTCCCTAGAAGAGCGCACACAGCTCTCAGTCCCCCAATTCCCAATGTGGATGCTTACGGATCTGGCGGGGCCAGTATCTGGCGATAAGCAGCAATTTTCCTGAAGTGAACCCCATTAAAATATGATAAATTGCGTCTATTTTACGGAGTTGATTTTAACAAGACAATTTAACAAGCGTAATTTAATATTTGACAGAGCGCACAGCACAGAGACAGCATGCTTTCGCCGTCTCGCTCCAACCGCAACAGCAAAATGGAAGCGACCATGAAAATGATGTAAAGGCTCGTTCCTCGTTGCTATTGTTGTTGTTGCTGCCGACGAAAATGTATCTCACCCTGGGGAACACTTGAACGCCAACCGAAAAATTGCCTGGGTTGGACTTTAGCTGAGTCAACGGCTGTGGTAGAGACTGCGACAGCGACAGCGACAGAGGCAGAGGCGCTGACTTTAGCCGTTAATCTCGGCCAGCGCTGATGGTGGTGGTAATGTTTGGTGGTGTTCGCTGTGAACCACAAATATGCAGCATATGGGGTGGGTTACAATCGAGGGCAGGTATAGATGGCTATGGCACTGCGGCGCAGTGATGTTAAACATTCTAAATTAAGTGGCGCGCTGGCGATAAGGTAATTGGGGTGAAATGTGAGCGCCGTACGGTGGAGTGGGTAACCAGCTCGTTGATGTGAATTGCTGGGGGGTTGCCGGGTATTGTCGCCGGAACCGTGATTGTAGCGCCAGACAAATGCTAATCACATTTCTATGACGCTCAATGGACTGAGGTTTCAGGGACAGACATGGTTAATGAAGTGATTTATGCGCTTATTGCATGAGTTCCCATTATAAAGTTGATTAACTAAATTAAGCAATTATCACAAATCTCTGACGAACTGAACTGCACGAATATCTTAAAGCCAAACATTCAACGGTGATCCAATCGCTGATCAACTAATTTATTGTTCTCGTGGCGATCACAAATTGAATGTTTCTTTCGTAGATAATTGCCGGCTATCGTTGCAGTTTGGCCAACTAATTAACCTGATCCACATAAAAAAATCGCCGGCGGACAGATCCATGGTCAAACCAAGACGAAGAGCAATATAAAATTTATGACTGGCCTCAGGGCTTTAAACTAAATGGCCACAAATCAAAGCTAATTTTAATTAATTAAGCGCTTTTTTTTAATACAAGATAAGAGTCCAATATCCTATCTAATTTTAAAATTGCATTTTGATCACATTTATAAAGAGTCAACCGCAAAACATATTTATTTTCCTGATTAAAATGCTAATCGATGGGTATTTTTTATTTCTAAATGTATTATCAAGCAAAATTTTAATAAACAATACCGCTCATTAAGCAAATCTAGTTGTAAATAACTTCTAACCGCATGAAGACCCCACAACGTGACTCAAATATAATTTCCTGAGAATAAAAGTACAGTCTCTCTCAAGTGGCCTGTTTATGATGTTGTTGGCAGTGCGAGTGGCACTCGAAACGTTGACAGATAAAAGTTCAGCGAACCGCAAAAACCCAACCAATGGGCACGCATTGTTTAATGGCCGCCATATCAACGCAATTATTTTCAAATTGTCTCGTTAGTTTTTGAAATGCACAGCAATTACAATTACCCGCAAGATAGAGTCAAACTCATCCACTTGGAGTTACGCATCAACACACACCCATATAGGCCAGATCAGGCGCACACACACACACACACACACACACACAACAACTGGCACACTCACATATGGTCACAGGAAATGCGCACTTAAGTAGACTTTGAATAGTTTCTAATTAACTGCGACAACGGCGTAACGGGGTTGACTGATGAATTGACTGAATGAACGACTAACTGACGTCGCACTCGAGTACCAAAATCCGAGGGGAGCTGAATTCTGCACAATCAGTTAAGCACTTTAACCCATTGGAACTAAAGGTAAGATATGAGTTTCATTCCAGGCACATTTAGATGCAAATATTACACAGTCAATGGGAGCATTTAGAAACCGTTTTCAATTTGGGTGGTTCATCGCACCGCTCTGCACCGCACCGCACACGACGCGTCGCGACGGCTGCCGTAAGCCGCTTCGCCAAAGTAGAAATTCTTTAAAATGCCATTATCGGAGCTTAACAATTTGATACATTTTCAGCTGTAAACGAACTGTGGGGCTACTGTTGGGGCCAATCACTTGAATCGGAATCTGCATTAGAAATGAAGTGGCCGGCAGCCAGGGGAAGCATAAAGATCGGGGCCCATAAATTTAAGGTGTTAGAAATGGGCTGCTTTTGTGGCAGAGAATCGGGCCACCTTTGCCGCCAGTCGGGGCTGCGGAACTGCGGCGGACGGTCATAAGCCGAGCGTTTGATTTATAGCAAAATTATAACGCATTAAGATCAAAATATATATAGAGTGGCAAAGCCGCGACGGCTTACCAGGTTGCCAGTTGAGCCGAGTTGAGTTGAAAAGCGAACCAACTAGTTTTTGACATTTTAATAAATCGCTCGAACACAACGAAGCGGAGCGGCGACAATGTCTTAAGCCGATAATATTATTAACTCTATGAGTTAAATCGAACGTTTTGTATGTTTTGAAGCCGTTTATCAGACGCTTAAGTCGCACAGCTTCCGACATTCCAACATGGACCGCATGGCCAACATCAACGGACTGCGTGCTAATTTAAATTATACAGCAAGCAAACATATTCGATTCGACTTGTTTTTTTCATAATTGAAAAGCGATTTGCACTGTGCACCACCCTCCACCGAAGAGCAGTGCCTGGCCTGGTCTGGCCTCTGATTTCAGTTAATTACATAAACGCACACAGCTAATGGGTAGCTAGGTGCTTCAGTGCGTCCGTAATGATACCTTAAGGCATCGTGCAATTATTAAATGAGCCCAAAACCGAGCACTTGCCATACATAAATTAATGGACCACATGATCTTTTTTTTATTCCCCCCGGTCCTAAACAATATTATCTACCCTGTGGGGTAGGGGGGGGGGGGGGGGGGGGGGGGGGGTGTGTGGAGGATGTCGCTGTTTGAGGGGGCAGGCAACCTGCTGATTTCGCATGCGCTGGAAGACGTGAGTTTTTGGGCAACGCCCCAAGTTATCTAAGTCTGACTGGAAGCTGAGCTAATCAATGTGGATGCCGTGCACATCGCTCAACTTTCAGCCACAGAGGCTGCGCAGTACACACTCTATGTACGTATATATTTAATATACATTATGTACTTGTTACATACTCTTTATATTGTGTGTATTTTGTATTTGTTGGCTGATGCTGTGCAAAATGGTTATTATTAGCGCTGATGAAATGCTTTCAAATAGTTTTCATTCTTTTCCTTTCTTTATTTTGAAAGTCTTAACAAAATGAAGCTGTTAGCTAATGAACTGTCAAGAGTTCCAGAGTAATGGGCAAATTGAGAATGAAATCCAACCCGTTGCTGATTGCATACGCTTCGCTTTAGTTGGCTCACAAAGCAGCCGACGCTTTGCTTGTTTATGAGCCATAAAATTGTATTTTTAATTTGGCATAAAATTTAAATATCCTTCACTGTTGCGCAAAGGACATAAACACACACACACTCACACACACATGGCGTGCGTGCCACTTGAACAGTGAGAGTCTGTTTTTTTTCTTTTTCGATTTTTTTTGGGTTGATTGCCATGGCAAAGGACCCATAATTACATAAGGAGCGTGGATTGCATTCGATTCAGTTGCACGGGTTTTTCCCGAGCTACTTGTTTTGTTAGTCATTTGGATGGGCACTCGAGGAGCACTTGAGCGTGGACCACACAGCGAATGAAGTGATAAACTAATTGCTCGGGAGTGGCATAGGAATTGGGCATGGCTGCCAGCTCGTAAAGTATTCAAATGCCACCAGCAGCTGAGTCGACGGTGCGCCGTATTCTCATTGATTTTAATGGCACATTAAGCATACGCCTCGTTGCCATACAAATTTGCCCAGATCCGATCCGCTCCGAGCTGTCGCGCTGTCGAGCCGTCCGTTTACGATTATTTGTCGCACTCTCATTTACATACACATAGACATACTTTGGATAATACATTAAAAACGTCCAATAAAGAAATAATGCCTAACAATGGCCAACAAAAACAGCGCCACAATAAAGAGAAAGAGAGAGAGAGAGAGAGGGAGAGAGCCACACAAAACACATTTTTATTACAGCTTAAAGAATTGGACGAGTTTTGGGGCTTGGAACGCGTTTTAAAGTTGTCAACTTGGCGGAACAAATTTTGTTAATGATACGCGATATAAACCAAAAGTTAACTAAAATTTGTTATAAAACGCAATTTTATTGTTTTTTCTATTTGGATTTGGTTTTTGTGTAACGCCTTGGGGAATTTTCGATTAATTTCGTGTTAGTTAATGGCTAGTTTTCGTTTGTTTATTGCTGTCTCTCTCTCTCTCTCTCCCTCACATATTCTCTCCTATTCTTGAAACATGATCTAAAACACTCGCTTCCTATTGTTGTGGCTCACAATGCACTCCTAATGACAGCAAATTAATTCTGAAGGTCTTTTGTTTGGTTTCTATATAAGTTTTAAGATCTATTGTGCAGATTTGCCACATAAATCATTATAATATAATTTATATATAGCTTTTAGCTAAACGCTTTCGAATTCTGGGCGTGGGCGCCTTTTCTTTGTATTCGTTTTATGCTATTTTTTTTTTACATAAATCATCCTAATTATACAAAAATTTCAACGGTTTTTGAAAGGTGTCTTGGATTTCAATTGGGGTGTGCCATGCCGAACGAGACTACTTATTAAAAAAAGACATATATATTCACAAAATCTGATATTAAAATATGATACGATAATAACAGTGTGCAGCTTAAAGCTATAAATTGGTATGCCTTCAATTATATTTCTCGTATAATTTCTTCCATCCATGCCAACAACCTACTTAATACCGCATCGCTGATACCATCCTTTTGCCGAGTCGCAAATGCACAACGACAGCTAAACAAACATTAGTCACAAAATTGCCTGCCAACAGCGAAATGAACAATATCTATATGCCATAAATATATCTCTGGGGTGCTGTGCCCACCCTGTGCCGCACACAATTTGTTGCCGAATATCCCCCCTTCAGTATTCAGCATCCCAGTGCTGGGGTCTGGGGTCCATGACGATCCGGCTGTTTACTTTCAAAACCGTTTGCCATGCGTAAATGACAAACGATTTTACGAAATTATTATTGCCATTGTCATCGTCGGTTGGTTGGCTGCTTTTGCCTCCTGCCTCCTGCCTCCAGACTCTGACCCCAAACTTCCAAACACTTTCTCAATTTCAGCGCCGGGCGCAGTTGCTTATTCCGTTGTTGTTGTTGTTGATGTTGTTGCTGTCGCACTTTACGCTGCTCAATTTAGCAAACAGTCAGCCGTTGACATTATCCTTCCGCTGCCGCAGCAGCCAAAACCAATAAGCCACCAGCAACCAGCTCCATTTCCATTTACCGCCATCCATGTCGCTAAATCCCACAGCAATTGCTGCTGGCAATGCGCACTAATCCACCCAGCCATTTACTGCTTCTCTCTCTCCAATCCAGCATCTCTCGCTGGGCTGGCGCAGCACGCATATCCGGGCACGCCCCCCGCTCAAGCCGCCCTCGTAGTGTATTTATTTTATAACATTGCCAATCAAGATGGCTGCGCAAACATAATCGCATTGGGAACACAGATATTGACACAGACACAGCTACGGCCACACGCTGGCTGGGAAGGACCCTCAGCATTCGGTGTTGAGCCTTGTCCTGGCATGTGCTGCTTGTTTGCATTTCAGCAGCATTTCTGCCCCAACCCAGCCCGAGGATCAATAACACTTTTGGCTCTATTCCGGGACTGCCAGGACTCTGCCTCTGCTAGCCTTTTGTTGTTGTTTATTTGTTTTGCAAGCAATTTCAGCATTTTATGCGAACGTCCGTCTCTCTTTCTCTCTCGCTCTCCCTCTCTCTCTCTTTTAGTTCTGTGTGGACTACAACTCGTACACATTGTATATTGTATGCTGTGTGCATGTGTTGTGCTTATGTCCTTTTCAATTTGTTCAATGATTCGCAAGCAAATTGATTCACATTCAATTTCGCGCCGTTTCGCATGCGACAATTTCGATTTTTATTGGTTTTCTCTCTTCACGCCGGTTTCGGCCATTTTGTTGTCTGCACCATTTCGGCATCGTTTTATATATATGTGTACGTCTGTGTGTGTTTGTGTGTGTGCGTGTCTGTTCCCTGTCCTGTGTTCTCTGCGCAAATATAATAAAATTGTAAATTGGTTTTTGTTCATTTATTGCTAGTTGTTGTTTATCTTTACCTATATTGTTATTGGTCAGCGTTTGCGGGTTCTGACAATTGGCAACTGGTCCGTTTCACTGTGTCCTTTGACCGCCTATCGTCCTGCGTAAGCGAAACTGAGATTGGTTTGTGTATTGGCAGTCATAAAATAAATTAATTGGAAACTCAATTCAAGTGTTACTTATGTAAATTATTTAATAAATGTTGATGGAAATATATTTTTTTATCTGTACACATTTTTTAATAGTTTAAATTTATTTGCTTGATCCTTAGAGTAGGCTATCAGAACAACATTTGTTGATTTTAGATCTATAATTGTAAGATATATGGATTTTCGCGGTGTGCTCATATCAACTAATTTTTTTCTTGTTGTTGCTTTAAAACAGTGAGATTTATAGATTACGAGTAAACGAGTAACAACGAGTAACAACGAGTTTTATATTTTAATTATATTATTTATGTATTCACAAGCGAGACATATTTTTCACATCATAAAATTTTTGGTTTGACTAGCTTATTATTATTGTTAAAGGCATTTACCGAAACTCCCGCTGCAATTGTAACTAATCACCTACTAATTTCATCTGCCAAAGCTGGTACATGATCATAAAGTGCTCTCAACTAGCCACTTAACAGCAACTGCAACTTTAGAATCTGTGCGAGTCGTTGGTCAGAAGCGTCCGACGACCAAGAATTTTTGTCACAATACATCAAATGGCAGCGGAATGACACAAAACATGAACGCGTCACTTTCCATCACTCCAAAGTGCCGGGCCGACGAAAGCTGCCACTGCGGCAACTCCGAGTGCGAGTCCGAGTGCGAGAAATGCCAGCCAAATGGTCGGCTAACAAGCCAACCAACCAAGAAACCAACCGACCGACCAGACAGTGTGACGCAGCCTCATCCTCATCCGCAGATAGCCTGAACCTCAGATTAACTGCGCGCATGCCCAACTATTTGTGCACATTTTAAATGGGCCGCGTTGCGGTGCACAAAGCGTGGATCTGGGTACAATGCACCTTTGGAGCGGACAGTGGGAAGCAGCATGAGGGGACGCGGGGTTTGGGACTCTTGGTGACACTCTACAGACGTCACTGGGTCTGGCCAAGTAGCAGCAGCAGGCAGCAGTTGCTGCCTTAATCCGCCAAGCAATGCGGCACAACTCCAACGGTGATGATCATGATGATGATGATGATGATCGTGGCGATTATTTGTGGCTGCTGCGCCCTCAGATACAAAACATATACACAGCTTTTTGTCGCAGCCATCTCGTTTGACCAAAAACGACTAACGAGCTGGTGAGCTGACTGGCCAAGATACGAAGACAGAGCCAGAAGCAGAGGCAGAAGCTGAGCGACTGCCACAGTTGATATTGGGCTCTCTCTTGGCCTGTATCTGAGTCAGTTGGCATCATTAATCCTTCGCTTGCCATTCGCAAAAGGTACACACGCTCCGGTATTGGCAACGCCTTGTATGCGAGCCCGATGCTGCCGCGTAAGTTGTCATGTTTTTGTCGCTTTATGGACTTCTAATCGTTCAATTCTATCAAAAAGCTTACGCACTAACAAACACCCAAATCCAGTTGAACGTTTCAGGCCCATTTCAGTTTCAGTTTCAGTTACAGCTACAGAGCCAGGCACCAGATTAAGATATTTAGATTGGCCCACGACACAGAGGCAGGGATACACAGCAGGGGCAGGGGCAGAGGCAGGCAGCCGCAGTCGAGAGCAACTTTATTTAGCACCTTTTGCCGGCCCACGGGTCCACAGCGCTCGAGGTGACAATAAGCCGCAGTCTGAGCCAGAAATTGGGTTCAATTTTTGCCTTTTTTGTGCATGAGACCCGCTTGATAGAGAAGTCCAAGTCCGCCGTCCGCAGTCCGCAGTCCCTGGTGTTTCGGTCCTTGTGGCATTTGATGTGCGAATTTGTTATTTAACTTGGGAAACACGCAATTGTCTGACGATGACGATGGGTCCGGACCGGGCCTTGTCCGAGGTGTGAATTGTGCATAAATTGTGCAAACGCTCGGCCGGTTCGAGCATTAGATACATTTCTATCTTTTGCGCTACATTGATTTTTTCGGCCCGGAATTGAATTGGATATCGGTGCGGCTATTTGTTAAATTGTTTTGTAACTACCGTTTTTTTGGGTTCGATTGGCAGCTAGACAGATGTTGGCAGGTAACACAATACGACAGGTGAAGGGTGCTGCGGCTCATTTGCATTGGCATGGACTTTGAAAGCGTCAGAGAATGGCCCCGCCGAATTCAAAGATGGTTTGCTGACTGACCAACTCTATGCAGCTAGACGAATTATTGTAATTAATGCCAAATTGGCCATAAAACACAACATTTGCATGTCAAACAGATCAGCGTATTTCATAAGACACGTTTTGTCATTTTTGCTGGGCGCATAAATTATATAATTTTTGTTTATTCGCCTGGCTCTTGGCGGAAGTTTTCATTGTGCGCTCGAATGAAATAATTAAATATTAAATATGATTAAGTTTGCTTTTTGTTGTTTGCGCTACGACCCACGCAGAGCCATAAACTATGGACTTATGGAGCTGGGCAATGCTAAACGGCATTCAAATATAAATAAATGTCAAATTGTGCACGCTTTGCCATAATCAAATGGGGCCTCCGACAGGGGCCCAGCCCAGCCGACGACTCTCTCTCTCTCTTTTGCTCTCTGAAGACAGCGGCAAGCTAAAAACTGCTAAATGCAAATTAAAGCTCATTAATCGCACAGATATTGCGAACAGCGGGACATTAATGTGCTTCGCACTTGGCCAAGAATCCAAATAACGATTCGGATTCCCAACTCGTTTTGCATAGAAAGTGAGCTGTGACTGAGACATTGTCTGGAATTGGGACTGACAATGGCCAGGGGAGTGGTAGTGGAGAAGGGAGGTGGGATTTCATTGCGAGTGCTCGTAAAACATGCTATGATTACTTTATTAAGCCAAATGTTTCATAAACAATCGCCATGTCGTACATAAAATCTGAATTCGATACTCGAGCGTCTGCGCGGGCGTTTCTCTGTCTCTGAGACCCAAGTCCCAACTCAGACTCGAACCCAGACTGAGACTCAGACCCAGACCAAGTCTCCCCGTCCCAGATGGTGACGAACGGGGCGTAATCAAGCGCTGAGCGCTTTGCTTAGATAAGTCACTTAAGATAAATCGCTGCGTGTGCGTGTGTAGTCGTTTAGAAATTATGGGTTTCAGATATTGGAACTCAGATACAATACAATATACAATACACTGGCTGCTATATACAATGCTCAGTGTTTGTTTTCTGTTGTTTTTTTGTTTTTGTTTTGTTTTGTTTTCCTGTTTAAAAATTCAAATTTTTATCGCTCGTCGCGCAGAGAGTTTAACTAATTTTATTAAATTGAACATTTGTTAAATTTTGCTCAAATTTAAATTCGATTTTAAGATTTTTTTGTTTAGATAAAGCGTTTGCAATTAAGCTAAAGTTTTACATAATTAATTTGTAAAAATCTATGGGAACGTTTTCATATAACTAGCATGTTTTGTGGTCTCTTTTAAAAGCTCACTTAAAATATTATGATCTTAATTATAGTCACTTAATATATAATCGTTTTATATTATTTAGAACATGTGGGGCTGCGATTAAGAATAAAAAGAAAAATTCCTCATTGGGATTGGATTAATTCAAGTTCCTAAAAAAGTAATTAGGGATTTAATTGAGTATGGGTCACATAGTAAAATCCAGCTTAAATTTCATAACAAAAATTTCATTTTAAGCTCGTTGAAAGTATGGTCTTATCCTACATTACATTAACTGACTTAAAAAATACTGTAATCAAAATAAAATAGCCCTAATGCTTTCTATTTTCTATTGTTTTTTTGCAAATGTAGTAAATTTTCGATATTCATTTATTATTATTTATTATTTATTATTTTCCATTTCTCTGAAGGGATCGCACATATATTAACGATTCATGAACACTATATTTTGATTGACGATCCATTGCTTGGCTTATTCAATTAGCACATTTTATGCGTTTCGACCAAGTGGATGTCTAATTATGGTTAGGCCACCACGCAGCGTTCGATTTTATGTCTTTTGACCATAATACCGCCAACTAACTGACAAATTATGGACTATATTTGTATGTTGTAGGTGTAGCACAAACATTGTCATCGTCATCGTCATCGTCTATCGTCACTTCCTTTCTCATTGATAGGCACTCAAAAATGCTTTTCACTACTGTTGCCTGTTCTTGTTGGTTGTTGTTGTTGTTGCTGTTGTGGTTGCTTGTTGCCTGAGCGTCTGCTTTATTTTATTATCGTGTCCCGCCATCTGCTCCACCAGCAACGACGGCAGCAGCGTTGGATTCGCTACGCTCATTGTCGCCATTGTGGCCAACATGGTCGTGTCTAGCGACAAATTTAATGACTTACTTAACCTCATTGAGAGCTGCATAGGCAGACACACACACACACACAGATACACACACTCATGGGCGACAGGGTCTTCGCCTTGTTGCTGCCACGACAAGAGCAGCATTTACCCCACCGCTCTTCTCGTCGCTTCCATTCACAGACTTGGCCCGGTAACTTAGCATTTTTTAATGACTTAATTTACGTTCGCAATAGGTTCCACCTTCCATGTTTATTGTTTTGACTAAGTACACACACACACACATACACACACACTCAAAGGTAAGCTGCATACGTTGTTGCCTTTGTATGATGGCTTTATAGTTGGTCGTAGAGCGTGCGACGCCCTCGAAACTCAATTCGCGCCTTATCGTCCGCTCGCATCGTCGTCGTCGTCGTCGTTGCCTCAAATCTTGCCAGGTTTCCTCTTCAACGTGGGCTGCGAATTTGTGGCCAGCTGCTCGATAGGAATGGCCTCCATTTGTTTCCACTCGCTGCAGCAGGCGGTCCACATTCACAAAGTCTCACATATGAGTGGAAAGCAGAGCGCACGATAGCTTCTTTTATTGTTAATTTAATTGGGCAATTTCATGAAGGTGTTGGTGGTTTTGTTTCCTTTGGCTAAATAAGTGGCACCGTGGCCACGCCAATTGGCAAAATTTGTTTTAGATAAGCCAGCAAACGCAAAGAGGTGAAGAACTTTAAAAAAACGATGTCACAATTGAGAATTGATTACCTATATATTTGAAATTCTTCCTGGAATTGGATATATTTTGCATATACTTTGTTGTTTTGTTATTTATATGTTTCTTGAATTTTACAAATTTTTAGATATGGATAATTTTTATTTCAAAATTAACTAATCTCACATTGTGATGCATACTTAATAATAAATAAATAATACAGTCTTACGTAGATTGCATGATTTGTAATAAATTGCAAATTTATGAAAATGAAATAACAGACATTTTGCTTTAATTTTCTGTAATATTCTAACCCAATGTGCGCAAGCTGATAAATTTAGCGTGTTACTCCGAATTTGAAAGAGAGTGAGAATAAAATCGTCTCGTTGTTTTGGTTCCGCAAAGTTTTGGCGTGGGCTGCTTCGACTTGTGGCTTACGCGTCGTATGAGTTATGCGGCGACAGTGAAACAGCGTCCCGGGTTGAACAAACGGCAAGAGCGCGACACTTGCTACTCGGGCGGTGAGCTTTGAAGTAAGCGCAAATGTTGCTCACTCAAGTATTGACAGCTAACACGGTGCTAAATTAGATGACACTCACTTATATGGTGCGGCATCGAGTTGTTTGCAAATTAAGCAGGAACAACAACAACGGCAACAACAACTAAAAGACTGGACCCGTTGACATTTGAAGTTCAATGTCGTATGTGCACAAGGTGACGTCTGGGAAATTTGTTAAACACGCTTATTAAATTCCACGCCCGTTGCTCGGCCTCGTTGGGGCTCTTCGGCTGGGATGACCCGGGAATGGACTGGGCACCGAAAAAGCGTGTCGCAAGTCATGTTATGCGCATGTAAACCAATCTAAATACGAATCTCTCGACTCGCTGGGCTGTGCTCTCTGTGTGTTTGTGTTTTATTGGGCCAGTCAAACAAACAAAATGCATTTAAAAGCTACAAAACTACATTTCAGATAGCAGGCCACGGCCCAGGGCCCCGTGTACTGTGCACAACAAACATGACTTGACAACTCATCGAACATTGAACACGTTGTAATGTGATACTTAAATGCTTGATTGGCTCGTAAATATTTTCACTATGTGGCCAACTCACTGCCCCAAGCCCCGATCCCCGATTCCCAATCCTCGATGCTGAAGCTGTCGATTCTGTTGTTAACAATCATTTCTACAAAGTATCGCTGGGCTCTCTGCCCATCGCGGCCCTGATCGGCTCCGCTCTTGCGCATTGGGTTTGGTTTTTGCGCACCCTTGCGGCTGTTTGACAAAAGCGCCAAATCTTGCACTAAAAACACACCAAATACGACTTCAAAGCTATCGCTGCGATCGATCGGCATTGGCGCGTTGACAGTACAAGCGGGGAGGGGCCGGGCGGGGTCTTAGGACCAGTCCCAGGCATACAATTGTAATTGTTGTGTGCAGGCCCAGCCAGCGGCCACTGGACCAGAGCCTGTGTCCGTATCCGTGCCTTCGCCTGGGCCACACAAACTTCGTGCTCGTCCTCGTCCTCGTTCGCGGCCTCATCATAATGTTAATGTAAATGCATTTTAAATGGACTTGCGTACAACATTTTTTTGTTCTCTCTCAAGAGCTGCAAGTCGCCGCATTGTTGTTGCTGTTGTTGTCGCGCTTTTGTGTGGACAGTTCGACAAGCTGTTTGCAACACGATGCGGGTCTAGCTGAAATCATAAAAAACAACGCAACATACAAAAACACACACACACACACACATTGTACCGATTGTATATATCCATACATACTATATGGCCATATGTGATCGCATGTCTGGCGTAAAATGCGACTTTGTGGCATTGGCAGCGAACAAAACGTTTTTAGTGTCTTACAAATGAAATGTGACAGTTTCGAGTTAAAAATAACAACAACAGAAATTAACATAATTTAATCAACACTAATTCGCGCTTTCAGTTTGTCTTTTTTTCATACATTCTGTCAGCTAGTCGATTGACAGTTAGTTGTCTATGAAAGATGTGGGCGCCCTCAAGCCAGCTTCAATCCGTATATATCCGCCCTTTGGGTGGAGTAAGCAGCTCAGCTGAGTGCCTCCTTAGACAGCATTTCCGCTTGGCTAATTGCCCGAGTCCGTTTCGTATCTGTGTGTTTTCCAGACTCATTAATATTCTACGTACGTACAATCGCAGCCTCGGAAACAGGATGCTGCCTATCAATAACAATCAGAAGCTGGGACTGCTCTTTATGAATGAAAGTGCCAAGCGTCAAATGAACTCTAACGATTTGAAACAAGTTCATTAGGAAATTTAGTTTCTGTTTGTCTTGTTAAGAGAGTTGATTTTAATCGATCTTTCTGTGTAAAAAGGGAAAAGTGTGAATGAAGTCAATTACGAGGCAAACGAAAATCGTTTCAATGGAATACACCAAGCAATAAAACCACAGACAGTGGTGTGGCAAAGAGGGGTCTATTAAGTGTTTGAGAGGAAGCAGTATTTAACTCAGTATATGACAGATAATTTATAGAAAATACTTTTAAGGCCTTACAAAACTCACATCGTCAGTATTAATATCACTTTTGCTCTGAATTTACCTTACGGGTTGCACTGAAGTGTCATATAGAAATGCAAATATATCTATATTATAAATAAATTGAAAATATATACAATTAAACGGAATTAAAGTTGTATACCTTCAATACAGAGTATATTTATGGATTTGTAAATCAGCAGTCTACAGACTCACATTTCTCATTTCTATAGTTTTCTCATTTTCGCTTGTTAGAACCCTTTTTGAAATCATTTTCTGACTACGACACTGCACTAACCTGCAACTATTGCTACTTCTAGCTATAGTAAACGGGACGCATTTTCGTGGATACCCTTTGTGTCACGTACGCACGAGATTCTGTTTAAATATAGCCACATGCACCACATATTAAACAGGCACGGGCTCTGCTCAGCGCCGGCTCTAAGCCAGCTCCGATTTGGTTAGCCAGGTTAGCAGAGGCACACGAACGCACCAAATTGGTTTATGACTTCCTTCTAACCGTGGCAAATGATGGCCAGAGATAGGCAGTGCAGCTCTCCTAATGGTAAGCAACTGATTTAAGGCCCCCTCGACTCTGTCTCTGTTTCTGTCTCTACTTAGAGCCAAGGCCAACATAAATATTGACCGGTATCTTGCAGTGGGACAGCGCAGCGACAGCTGCGATAAGATCAATTATGTTAAGTCACTTGGCGTTAAAATTATGTTGACGCATGTTACCAAAATGTTAAAACATTCGTTTGTACAAGTATAAACGATCACAGCCACATCTATTTCTTGGTCCAGGTCCAGGCGGCAATTATGCAAATCTCTTGACAATCATTTAAAGCTTTTAAAACGCATTAAGTATGCGAAATGTAAAGACGATCGAAGCGGGGGTCCGACCACAATATATACAGATCCAATAGCGCCAACGCCGAACGCACCTCTAACCCAATTTATAACGACTTATCGACAGTAATAAAAACAAAATACACATCGAGCTCAAATTTATACACATGTTGCGATCGATAACGCCAACGCCTCATTTGCATGCCGACGCAAAGGCGTGGCGGCCAAGAGAGTGAAGGGTGGGGGGATGGGGAACGGATGGGGCAAACATGTGGCTCTCGTATCTGAGAGATAGCCCGCGTGTTTATCAGCGACACTTGACATTGTCAAATCGCAGCTTAATTAAGCAATCGATCTTCGGGGGCCCAAATCGATGCTTTTGCTAATTTTGGAGCCAAGACAAAAAAACCAAAAGCTAAAGAGTCAACGAGCCAGAGACAATGTGGGAAAGTTGGTGATGACAATAACTTTCAGCTGGTGGTACTAAGCTTTGCATATAGCACGGCCTGAACTTTGGCTTTGTCTTAATGCGAAAGCCGTAGGGGCAACCGTTATGGGGCTTAATGAGTGGCATTTATCTGCGCCAACAAATCTCAGGCACATATCGGGAATGGTTTAAAAAGAAATTAAAAATGTATTCGTCGAGCCCGCAGTCATGTTTGTTTGTGTGTGTATTTGTGTGTGTGAGTCAGGCACTGATTTTGGGCTCCTCATAAATCATGCGGACTTTGTGACACTATCACACTAATAAAATCGCATGCAAAAGCCGCCAAGTCGCCAACAGCCGATCGACAACAATAACAACAAACAAAAACAACAACAAACAATAATAATAACAACAATAACAAGTGAATTGAGAGACATTTACAAAAACACGCAGCTGAATGACAGCTACAAATGATGCCCGACGCTTTTGTGGACATTAATGTTTGACATTAATTGAAATTAATATTAATTTCATATTTATTGTAATGCCAGTTAATGGCCAAAGTGGATGCTGTGTTGTTGCGGGGGCGTCTCTCTCGCTCTCTCTCTCTCTTCTCTCTCTCTCTCTCTCTCTCTCTCTCTCTCTCTCTCTCTCTCTCTCTGTCTTACTCTATATCTCCATTTATGTTCATGGACTGATGAATTTGCATATTTTTCTAGCCATGAGCCGCTGCATGCTGTGCTTAACTGGTCCCAGATGCCACTTGCCACTTGCATATATGGCCAGCGAGCTCAGCATGACAATTCGCATGAATGTTGAAGCCAATAACTTAATTTGTAATCGCAGCGCATTAGAATTTAAGTAACGCGTAATTAATGTTGCAAGTCATGGATACAAAAGGGGGGATCGGGGCGCAGGTGGAAGGGTTCGCCACATATGCGAGTTTATTTATTGGGATCTAAGTGATTTCCGATGAGATTTCGACCAGCTAGCAGCAAATACGGCGATTGAGGCATCAGCTCACAGCAGGTGGCAGCAGCTCCGAGAGATATAAATATAGAGAGAGAAAGAGTGAGTAAGAGACACGGATACGGATAGAGGTGCGGGATCAGAGTCGGGGTCGGTGTCGGGGTTTGAACTCCTGTTGTGTATTGCCTGGCGCATCAGGTGAGAAGCGTTCAGCATCCAAATGGGTTTCACTTTCCTTACACACACACACTTAGACATATGCACAGCTTGGGTATTTTGGGTGTGATATCATTAGCTCTCCTGCAGTCAGCTGAAAACCCGTTTCATTGCATGTTTCCTACCTGCTCAAGCCCCCATACCCCATACCCCGATCCATTCCCAATTCCCTCGACTCACTTTAATAAGAAATTAATATTATTAGCGTGAATAAAAATTGCTGCTGCCGATATTTGCGCATCATTAAAGCCATCAAATCAAGCCAATTAAAAGTAAATAAATAATACATTTTATGAAAGCATTCAAATCTCAAGAATCACGACCCTCTCTCTCTCTCTCTCTCTCGCAGTTAATATGCGCAGCAAAAAGTATAAAGTTTTGTTAAAACTTAATTAGGCGCTGGCGCGAAGACAACACACAAATCTGGTAAACCGTTTGGAATCTGCGGATTGGCAAATGAGTTGCGTCTGTTTTATTTGTTGCTGTTCGAAGCGGTTCATTAATAAATTAACAGCACATAAAAGGGGCAGACAAAAGAACAAATTTATGGGACATCACTCCGAGGAAGATATTGAGATTCTGCAGTTAAAGGAAAAAAAACAACAAGGCATAAAAAAGGTCAGAATGTAGGGAAATAATGTTCCAACAGAGTTTAGCCAACGATTTAAAATCAATAAAATACGATGAGCGATCATTGATAAAGTAGTTTTTTTTTATTCAATATGCTAAGCGAATTTATAGATGGTTTCATAACGATTCAGTTAAGCTGTTTTGTTAAAAGTCTATAACCACTACATAGATCTATAATTATTATAACTATTTTATTGTTGCAAATCACTCGAAGATTTTGTAGAGAGTTTTGAGTTTAGCAATATCCAACTGTTAGGATTGTATAAAAT
Organism: Drosophila nigromelanica; assembly: GCA_004149465.1. Taxonomy (NCBI): domain Eukaryota; kingdom Metazoa; phylum Arthropoda; class Insecta; order Diptera; family Drosophilidae; genus Drosophila; species Drosophila nigromelanica. The sequence continues at coordinate 10,089 of SCDS01001276.1, read as the reverse complement.
TATGTTTAACATTCATATTTGAAACATAAAATACATCAATAAAAATAAAAATAGTTAAGCCAATCGACAATATTTTTAATAATAATGATATGCATATTATAATATAAATACCTAAAAAGAAATACAAATGTATTTAGTTAAAAGGAAAATTAAAAAAAACTGTTGTCTTATAGGACAAAAAAGATAATAGTATGTGTCAGATGTGATTGGATCATTTATAAGCATATAGTTTATAAGCAGTTTGTTAAGTTGGTTCTATCACCTGCCCATTGCTCTGGACAGAGCTGTAATCACATATCACCAGAGTCAGTGCACCCACCCGCTGTGTTATTTAAGTGCCACATTTCACATGAGCAACTTTTAAAATTATTTACATGCAGCAACACAGCAACCAACACGAACAGCAACAGCAACAACAACAACAACATCGACGCCTTCTGCTCAGCACCCGCTCTTGGCCTTCCGGTGTGGATTCTCTTGCCGTGTGTTGCCCGAAGAGCTGTGCAGATAATTAATTGATTAAAATGTTTTTGCATATTATGGCCCGTATCATATTTCACATAAATGAGCGCATTCAACACGCTAAAGTGCCAAAGATTGTCCGAGGCCAGACTCGCAGAGATTAGAGCGAGGTGTCCATCAGCTGAAAGAGAGGGAGAGAGAGAGAGCGAGAGAGAGAGAGAGAGCGATCATATGTTGCGCGGCACTTGTTGCCACAAGTTACCACCTAGGGTAACCGAATGCCCCATTGTGGCGCACACTCATCATGATGTTGCGAACGATCATAATGATGATAATGATGACGATGATGCTGATGATGGTCGCGAGTCTAGAGCTTGGTCTAGCCAAACGCCGCATGTGGCAGAGGGGCGATTGCAGCGGACTCCAAACACCGAACAGGGTGTTTATGGTGATTTAGTCAGTTATGTGGATCGTAAACATTTTTGATAGCTAAATTTAAATAAACGACAGATATTTGTTGCTGGTTGCTTTATGAGCGAGGTTACAGCTGGAGATGGAGCTCAAGCTGAAGATTGGGATTGAGTTTGAGTTGGTGTCGCAAGGCGAAGGCGCTTAGTCATTTTGTGTGTGTTGTATGTGTGTGTGTGTGTGTTGGCCAAGTTGAGAATTTAAATTAATTTTATTGCATTGAAGTTTTTGTGTAGTTGGCGCGCGCGGCCAGAGAAAATATCAAATTACTGTGGTAATATATTTGAGATTAATGTCAGATCTCTGGGCCACAAGATTTTTGTTACGTTTTACTTTTATTCAGTTGGTAAATTGGCCATAAAAGCGGGCCAACAATGTGGGCAAACGATCACAGATGAATGCAGCGATAAACAACTAAGGAAAACGAGGAAAAACGAGCAAAGAAAGCGGCCAACTGCCACTTCTCCATCTCCATCAAATTGAGGCTCAAAAAAAGATACGACCCGTCTCTCTGCTCAGCCAAAACATAAACATAAACATAAACAAAACAAATATTTAGTTTAAATTTGTACGTTGACAAGCGTTTCAAATGTCAGACCAGCCATAATTGGCTCTCATTTTTGGCAATCAAATTGTGTTTATTTATTTGGGCATATATTGCCCCGATCCGAGCATGTAAGCTAGCCAGCTTACCTGAGCCGAGAGAGTCAGCGGGATTTTCGCAGAGTATTGGCCTAAGCTGAATCCGGTTGCAGTTCAATCTCCCCTCTCTCTCTGTAACAGGATTAGAGCAGCCCGACTCGCACTAAGTCCACAACATGCACTTGTGGCTTAACTTTGGCAATCCTGTTAGGCTGTTGGACTTGGACTTGGCTCTGGCCTGCGATTTCTTTCAATGAACCTAATCCTCGACTGCAGTTGCTGTGTTTTCAGCTTGTCATTGTTTGTAGTCGAGTTAGGTGCTGGGCCGGCCCGACAGGACTGGCCGAAAAGGGTTGCCGACACGCCCACGCATATTTGCATGCCTAGCATTGACTTATGCCTTTTGTCACAAGCCCGAGCCACAAGTCAACTGGCAGTGGCGGGTTTTCGCTGCAACTTTGCCGGCCTGTGCCCGTTCGGGCCGGGCTCAAAATTCATATTTAATAAGCACATAATGGCAATAATCATAATTTTACAGCGAACTTCGGAAGGCAGCTATGTCAGCGGGAGACCCCTAAAGGGTTTCCTTGGCTCAGAGACTGCTTGAGCTCTGACACAATGCGCGGAAACAGAAACAGCAACAGAAACTGCAACAGCAACATATACAAAAACTGGGAGGCGTTGCGCACATTTAATTAATACGTTTGCTTGTTGCTTAGTTCTTGGCCCCGGAATTCAAAAACTGGCCCTCAGCCATGCACAATTCGTTCGCTGGCTCGCTTGCCTCGGTGGGCGTAACAACAGATGATTAGATTTTCTTAAAATTTCAACTAAAGGATATCGTATGCTGTTCCGTACAGTGATGTGTGTGTGGTGTGTCATTTGCCTGACTTATTGTTTCAATTTTGATGGCAGGCAAAGCTTCGTTTAGGCTCGGCTTCGACAATCTTTCAGGCGGGGGGTTTTTGTCTTAGCAAATTTCAACGGAAGCAAATGGTCGCACTAAATGTTGCATTTTGGCTTGTGATGTTTATGAAATGAGTTTTAAGCGGGGTTTTCAGTAGGTTTTGCCCGATTGTATACAAAAGACTTAGGTAACGAACTTGCCAACATACGAACTGATCGTAGAAGAATTTTAAGATTTAGTGGAGGTTCATAAAATGTATAATATAGTTGACAAAAATCAGTTTTTATATACTTTTTGAGAATTCAATCTTGATTATTACTTAACTGCATGGAAACATAAATTTTCCATTTCTTATCATTTGACTTCATTAGCTTTAAAAAATTCCTGGTAATTAGATTGATTTCGTAGCGAATTTTCATTGTTCCCACCAAAAACATTGGCCTCAACGGGTCTCTAACGGTTTCTGCTCATAAAAAACCAACAAAACAATTGAGCAAACAATGCGCATCACCACAACAATTGCTGCTCAAGTGCCCTGGGGCAAATCACGCAAAACCATAAAAGGAATTATAAGTCTCAACCTCAACCTCAGGCTGGCCGGGTCCATTTGTTTAATTTCCAATTAAAAAGAGCAACCACAGAGAACACTACGCACACACACACTCCTACGCCTACGCACAGCAGGTCAGAGTCAGAGTCCGAGTCAGATCGCCTGGCATTATCATCATTGACATCACGACATGGTGTTGTTGGTGTTGTCGCTGCTTGACAACTGTTTTAGAGACGGAACAGAGGCACAGGTAGATCCAAAGGAGGCAAAAGGATCTCGCACTGCGTGTGTGCAAATGCCTGACACTTGGCTCTGTGGCTTTGACCAGTTGGTCAATGCACTGGTAACTGGTAACTGGTAACTGCTGCCTGTTGGCTGCTGGCTGCTGGCTGGTCAAGCGTGGGCCCCGTTGAAATGAGTGCGATGTTGATGAAGTGAGGTTTGTCGTTTCCCGGAAAATGCCACTTGTCAATAGGCCAATGCCTGTCCCATTGTAGCTGTTATCTAAATTACGCCAAACAAAACAACAGTTGCTGCAACGAGCACAAAAAGAACCCAAACCGAAGGGGCACCATATTCGACTGGGCCAAGCCCAGGCCCAGGTCCGGGCCCGCACCAACTGCTGAATGTTTTGGCCGTTCCACTGTCAGGGGTGGGCCCTGCTAATGTTTTAATTTGATTTTAAAATGATGTTAATCTAATATCCGTGGAAAATGTCAAAATAAAGCGAAAGACGCAACAACACTGTAGCCGTCCCGCTCGCACTCGCTCGCTTCGCCTGCTTGATTAATTAAAAGTCTAAATATGGCTTCCACGGCGCTAATTGAAATGCACTTGCCGTTGTGCTCAATTTCAATGAATTTTCCATTTTATTACGAAATACGCTGTCAAAATTGTATTGGAGAGGCTCTTGATAATCTATGAGCATTATTTTGACAATATTTTCCTTTGAATTTCATGTCTGTGGTTTCAATGCTCGTAACTTATGTGCAAGTGGTGGCTGCAGCACAGGAATGTCATCATCATCATCATGTTGCCAGACTTTGAATGCTGGTTTGCTGCCACTCACGCATTGGGGCGTGAATACCACAAATTTATGCTTAATTGTTTGATTGCCAGTCGTTGGCTGCATAATTTCTCAATAATTTCCCTGTCCGATCTGCCGCTGGATGGTGTGGATGGAAATTGTATTGGAAAATTGCTGTGACAAATGTTAGGCGCTGACTGCATTCATTAATTTCGGGGCATTAGCCCACAGTCCCCAACAGAGTGTGAATCGATGAGTGCGACTCCGGGATGCGTGTGAGAGCGCATCAGTTAACAAGTAGCCAGCTGTGTGACGAATTGGATGTTTGTAAATAAGACATCTCTAATATAACTGAAAGAGAGGAGAGGAGCTAAAGTGTGCATGTGGTGAAAACAAATGACTTAAGCAACAAACTTGCTTAGATATTTAACAGAACTTGTTCTGCATTTGTATGTATAAAGTGATTGCGATCGACATGAGAACAAACTGCACAAAACAACATTTGTTAGAACAAATGATGACATGCAGGCATGATTAAACACACAGATTGATTAAAATTATATTTATTTGGATCAACTCTGTGTGAATGTCGAAATGAAGGTGCATCTTATATCTCATATATGCGTTTACTCCTTATATAATTTTCCATCTCCATTGCCGTAAATTTAACCAGTTGCACCCACTTATCTTAACTACCCTCTCATTAGCAATAATTCAATTGAACTGGCATTTCTAATGATGCCCCAAGGTTGCGTTTTATTCGAATATTGTTATTGTTATTTCATTTCAATATACTCCGACCACATTCATGTGCTGTTCGTTCTATGACGAAGCTCTATTTATAATTCGCATGCTTATTAAGCTAAAGTGTTTTGTGGAAAGAAACAAGAAACATTTTCCCGGTCTCAGCACCGACACGAACTAAGTTATTGAGTGGAGCTGCCTCACCACCCGCTCTATAATTTAAATAAACTCGCATCGCAGAGCTGATGCACATTTGTTTACGATACTAAAGCGTATAGCAATTTTCATAATGAATATTTTAATTGGTTTTTAATTATACAAAGAGCGTTTCGTGCCTTGACCCTCTGGAAATTCTAAATGGGCTAATTGCACTGGGTAATTGCAATATTAGACGCCCTGGCCACATACACAGTGCAACAGGTTGCTTCAAATGGAGGCACCTTAATGGCAAACCCATAATTAATATGGATAGCCAGCCACACCATTCAATGTACTATATGTACTTACAACTAATGCATGGGAATGGCCACACGCAATCGACGCATTTGGCGAGTCTCTCCAGTTGACCAGCTGCAGGAGGGGAGAGGGGCAGTGCGGTCAGTCTATAATAATTCAATAACGGTATGCATAATTCAGCTGTGGCTGGCGGTAATTGATTGTTTATTTAGCTTAATTCAGGCCATGCAGGGGTTTTCTCCAATTCCCTTTGAATAATGCATATTGGTTGGAACTAAATTTATATATGTGCTGATCATGTGGCGCACGGGCGCATTCAACTGTTGGCTCAAAATAAACAATCAAACGCCGCGTGGGCGCCCATAAAACACTGGTAAACAGGCCGCATCATAAAGTTGGCATATTTATGCGACTAATTTGAAATAAAACATAAAACATCAAACTCACCAAATAATATTAAGCGTCTCAATTCGAGTCGCCACAAAACTGAGAGATGCATATCAACAATTAGAAGCACGTCAGGCGCCCCATGGCCAAAAGAGATTCGAGAAATTTGACGCTTTTACGAGCGATCCACTCCACGAACAGGCAGCATAATGTCTGTCTTTGATATACCAAATTAAAGCAATGGACAGTGGACAGTGGACACTGGGCAGAGTAGACATTTGAGCTCTGGAATCTGGTGATACAAGTACTTTGCATATGAATGAGCCGAAGCTGCGCCAGCTGGCGCCACAGAGAGTCAAAAAGTTGATCAGTTGGCAACAACGCCAGCAACATAATTGAGGCAATTAGAAAACATCAAAATATTGGGCCTGGTCACGGTAAATTGTTAAATAAATAAATGCTAACAAATTTTGATCTTAATTAAGCACTTGAGTGCTTAGCTGAATGTTTATGTAAAGTCTGGACGGGCAACAAACAACACACAAATACGACTACAAATACTCTCAGGCTCTCAGGCAAGGGCACAATGTAATTAAAGCCAACTCTTAAGCGCTGGGCAATGACAAGCACTTTTGAATTTAGAGTTCGGTTTCGAATTCGACGAGGGAGCTGGAACCAACGCCCACCTTATAATCATTCAATTAAAACGCTTAGGAATTATTATTATGACAAACAAATGTCGAGAGTTTTTAAGTGATGCCAATCTCTTTGGCTAACCGCAGGAAGTTAGAAACGGGCCAAAATGGCGGCCCAAAATTACAAGCAATTGAAAGAGTATGATCAATATCTCTGAACAACTGGCGGAAGTGAATTGAAAAGGTAACAAGCGTGGCGGCAATCACGAAAATGGCCGCTGGTTCGTTGCCTAAGTCTTTCGTTTAGACAAATGCTCCAACATGGACTTTAAATTAATTACTTAATTTAACACAACACACGGCTCAGCGACACCTTCGATGACATCCCAGACGTTGACAACAGCGTCCCAGACGACGACAACACAAAGCACTAACATTGACAATTTGCCAGCAGGCGAAACCTGTTGGCGATCGCAGTGAGCAACAGTCCTGGTCCGAAGATGGGGGCATAACAGATTAGTTAGCATATCCCATATCAGGGTAATTATTGTTAAATGAGATAACGATCTTGTACTGCGTTGACATTTATTTATTTTCCTTAATTTCGCTGTATTAATCTTCCTGGAAACACACATTAAACACAACACACACACAGCAGAAATCAGAGAAATAAGAAGAAGACATACACACACACACACACTTATGTTGCTGTGGCACGTCCCGATCTGGTATATGTATTCGTAATGATCATTAGCGGGCCATGAAAATCAACAGCATCAATTTGGCTTTATTGGCGATGCAATGAAACGAGCATTCGACCAGGTTTTCGAACCGCCTTTTGACAATTTGCATCATGCAGGCAATCGATCAATAAAAAACGACAACAAAAACAACTCACAGCACACGAAAGTCGGCTAATTAATATAATAAGTAAGCACCGGGAATATCAGAAAGCTCATCAAAATCAAAATGCTTGGCAATTAAACGAACATGTGAACAACAGCAAACACCTTTGCGCTGCCAATAGATGCTGAGATATTGAGAGACCCAAAACAAAACTCAATTAAAACCAAACAAGCGAAAAAAGCCAACACTAACAATAAACACAGCTTCAACTATGGATAGCTGCCAAAGATACCTAACAAAAAAAAACAAAAACAAAAAAATCCCCACAACCAAAAAAGACGCAGCTAATTTAACCAAATTGGATTACTTAATAAGTTTATTGGATAAATAACTTGGCCGTAACAACAACAACAACAACAACAACGAAAGCCACAAAAGCATAAAGTGAATGTTTTGTTGTTGTTGTTGTTTTTTGGGGCGCGCCACAAGCGTACAAACCTTTTGTGGCAGCATTCAAAATAAGCCACGGGGCAAAACAAGTTGTATATAAAAATTGTGAGTTAATTTCTGAGAATTACAAAAGGTTCCTCTCCCCCATTCCCGCTCCCGCTCCCGCTCCCGTACTCGCTGCGTGTGTCTCCACTAATGTGTGTTATTCTACAGAAACATTTGAAATGATATCGTAAAGAAAACAGGGTTAAAGATAAGCCCCAAAACAAAATGCAAGCAAGTAGACTCCAAATCAAGTGGGCGTCGTAATTTATTATTAATTATAATCAACTTTTTGATAGACAACAGTCAGTGGAGAAATACCGAAGAGTGCCAGCGACTATCTTGAGATCAAATGTGCGTGCTACTAAACAAACACACGCCTTGGCCCATGTATTTAACATGGCCAAGCACTTCATTTGTTGTTGGTTTTATACGTAAATGCGATTTATATCGGACTGTATGTATCTGTGCCTTATAATTTGCTTGAAGGGTTTGAATTGTTGAGCTTCTGACACTGATTTATGCATGAGTTTATACACTGTGTGTACTTTGCTGGCTGTGAGCAGAGAGTTATTCAGTTATTCAACCAAATCATAGGCCAGACGCCCCCAAATGAGAGCCTCTGACAGGCAGTTGCAATTTAGTGCTGTTAACAGCTAGTAATTAGACTCGATATGACTGTTAATTAGCCATATCAATTGGCTCCGCCAGTGCATCTTACGGTTAGCCCCTGCACCTGGCAATTAACATTGCATATTCATAAGATTCGATGTGAATTTCACGTTTGTCGATCCATAGATCTGTCTTTATAAACGCTGTACGCGATACTCGCATAAATTGCGAACCAATAATCATAAATTTTGATTTAAAAATCATTAGCACACCTCAAGCCAAAGTGCCGCGATGTCATTCCCAGAACCAGTTTTTTATACACCTCACACCACCCAGTGTGTGGCTGCACCACCTGCTCCACCCCCAAACGCTCCATAGCAGTCGTCTTTTTGATCTCACTCGGGGCTGCGCTCAATTAAATTCTACAATAAAACACGATTTGCATTTTAAATTGTGCAATTAAAATGCTTATGAAATCTATTAAAAATCGCTGAATGCATTTTATGGACACCTTCTTCACAGCAACAATTCGCGGGATAAACAAACAACAAGCTATTGCTAAATGTCACACTTTAATTAATTAGAAGCCAAATGTAACCTTGTCTGTGTACAAATGGATGAATCTACCTTCTAAAATTAGCTAAAGCTATTTTGCCTAATGGATGTACATAATAAAGTACATGTATATTTGTGTTGTGATGTTGTTCATTTTATTGCTTTATTTCCTAGTGTCGACACCTTTCTAAGTAAAAGCAGCTTTGTCTGCGAAAGTTTAAGGAATTTTTTCTTAAGCTTTTAAAAGTGGCAATTTAAATTTGTTGCCTCTAACTTTTGCTTTGAAGCGCTGAGGATAGTTGATTGAAATTATGTTAATGCGTATTAAAAAAAGTACTTGAAAGAAAGCAATGCGTTAAAGGGTTCAAAAGCCTAATCTGTGGGATCGACTTTTTGCCGTCGGCTATGTAGAAAAGCATAAAACAGTCTCCAACCCAGAGGAATTTGAATTTTATTTTTAGGCGAAAAAAATCTTGAATATGCAAACAAAAAAAAACATAAATCTTATGATACGATTTGTTTTAAAAGATCTTTTAAAAGATCAGATATTTGCAAACTTGCCCTTTTCCCATTGAAAAATCATTTGTATTTATATTTTTCCTGCATAAGAATATTTTATATTTTATATATGAATATTTTCTAAGCATTTTGTCACTTAATAAGTAAAACTAAACGCTAAAGCAACTAAAAATTATTGATACTATAAGTAATAAGCTGCTGTAAAAAACGAATGCCCGATTTTGTGTCCTTACGATTAAATATAAATACAATTATTAACATAGGTCTAGGCATAAATAAATGCTAAATTGATGTACAGGAATTAAGTTCAAATGTGCAAGAAATTCGCTAATTAAAATTAATGTTGTGGCGCACGTTTTTATTTCTTGTTTGTAATATTTACACGCTTAAACAATTAAATTTGTACAATTCTTGTTGCTGTTACTCTTTCGCTCTCACTCTCTTTCTCTCTGTCTCTCTCTATATAGCTTATTTGCATCTTTCTCTATTTTTCTCATTTTGAGCTCAACTCAACTCGTCTCGAGGGGCGCCTTAATGCTTTAGATTTGGCACAGTTTTGGGGGCGTGGCACCGCTTGTCTCGTACTTAATACTTTTTTCAGAGAGTGTTTTTGTTTTGATAGATGAGAGATGCTGTTTATCAGTTTGCTATATACACTAAGCCTAGCGTTTTTTTCATTTTAAGAATATATCACAAATAACTAATTTTAAGAGCTCACACGCACACTCTCATGCACACATACATATTCACACACACACACACACACACACACACACACACACATTCA
>SCDS01001275.1:0-15262 GCA_004149465.1 Drosophila nigromelanica | reverse complement strand
TGTTTGTGTGTGTGTGTGTGTGTGTGTGTGTGTGTGTCTGTGTGTGTGTGTGTGTGTGTGTGTGTGTCTGTGTGTGTGCGTTGTCCTTTTTATTCGTGACAGCAAGACGTAGCGAAAAAGAAAAGAAAAAATAATAGAAGTATGAAAACGGAAAAGAAAATCGTTTTGTTTATATATATTTTCTTTTTCTCTTCGCTTAAGTTTAAAAGCTAGTTGTGAAGAAATCCTCTTGGGTTTAGCTAAAAATAGTTTTACAAATTATTTGTTACTTTTCTCTCTACTTTGTGAGATTGGTTTATGTTTCATATTTCTGAATATTTTCAGACAGATAAAGATGTACTTACCATATTTTGCTTTGTCTGTGAAAGTTAGCATTTACTTTCAAATTTTATTAAACCTATATTCGGTTTTTAGTGAAATTTAGAACATAAAATGTGAAATTCCGCATATCCACCTGGTCAAGTTTAAGCCAGATTGTAATTAGGTCATATTATATTTATTTATTTTTGAGTTACTGTTAAGTTAACAGCTACTTTAACATGAGATTACACTCAAACCACTCAAAAAAATTAACGAATTTATAGCTAAGGTTCGAAATTTTACGTTACTGTCTCATTTAACAGTTACTTTAACATGCAGTTAAACAAAAATTTATAGTTTGTGAAAAAAAACAACTCTCAGATTGCGTTACAATCAAACAAAGATTCTCATGTTCTTGTTATTTATATATGTATTAATTTTCGATTGACAGTTAAATTGAAAATGTATAGTTTTTTAATGTCGCCGCCACAATTTGCTGTTAACTAACATGAACTTTGACAGGCACCTGAGAAAACGTGTCATTTTTTTTGTGATTTTCTATCTATCGCCCAATTTGGGCGTCCAAAATTCATGTCCTCATCAAGGACGTCAAAGTGTGGCAAACGATGCCACGGCATTAAAATGTGCCATGTGTGTGTGTGTCATACTTCGGGTTACCATTGGCTGCCATCGGCTGTCCCCGCCCCCTCCCGCCCCTTGCCAACAAACTCGACGGCGACTGCTTTGGCGCCCGGCGGCGCCTTTAGCATTAAAAATTGTTTCGCTTATGAGCCGCAAATGCTGCCCCAGCCAATAAATCAATATTATTTATGCAAAAAGAAGGCTACAATAAAACAAAACAAAAAAAATAACAAAAAGAAAAAAACAACAATAACTACAGGACGACACGGACGGACAACAACAAACATTTACGTTTGCTTGCCATGTAAAACTTGAACTAGTTCCATTTGAGTAGCTGTACATGTGTGTGTGTGTGTGTGTGTGTGTGTGTGCTTGCGCTAGAGTCACCTTATTATATCCTTGCCAATGGTATTATTATATTGTCATGAAATGTGTTACGCATTGAATAAAGTAAAGTGTAAATTGAATAAAGTATGAAAAAATTGAGTTTTTTGTATGAAAAACTATTTTTGATTTTCAAGATATCTTAACCAAACTTAGAAATATCGAGCTTTAGTATACTCCCAATAGATAAATTAATGTTTGTTCACTTCGGACTGCTGTTTTTATAGTTTCCATAGGAGCTTTTTGTATCAAAAGTTTTTTAAAATGTCTTAACAAAACCAACTAGAAACTTGAGTATTCTCCTAAAAAAATTTTCAGCATTGGACAACCCGCATCTATATAGCTGCTGTAAGAAAATCAGTCGAAAAATTAGTTTTTCTAATTTATACATTGTGTTTTTGTATAAAAAACTTGTATATTTTATAGATTTTTATCGTACTCAAAAATAACAAAATCTTGACAACATGGGATAACTATATAATATTTCTATAATGGAATTAATTGGTAGAAAACTAAGTTTTTATTCGGGATTTTTACCGTTGTATTGCGAAATATATATAAAGTATAGTATATACTCATATATTTATATATTTATTTTATATATATGTTGCCATACAACGGGAGTTTTATACAAAAAATTAGTTTTTCGACCAATTCCATAGCAGAAATATTATGGAATAACTACTCATTTTGTCAAGATTTCGTTATTTTTGAGTACTCGCATTATATCGCAAGCGCATTTAATCTTCGACTTCGTAAGGATTTGCTCTGTTTTAATGAGTGGTAAGCAGGTGCGCCTGCACCTGGCGTCTCGTGCTTCTACAAACCGCCCACCGCTCCTCCTCCTCCGCCTGCTTTGCGCCTGCGAGCATGCTACCAAAATTGTTTTCGCTTTTTTTTTCTTCTTCTTCAGCTCTTGACCACAAAATGTAACCAACTTGCTGTGTAATAAGGTTGATGAATTTAAGCGTTTCGTCCTGCGTTATATCATGTAATATGCAGCAGCCGCAGACGCTTCTGTTTGTATGTGTGTATGTGTGTGTGTGTGTGTGTGTGTGTTGCGGTTTTGTGTACGTGTGTGTGTGTGTGCCTTGTGCTTGCTTTTGCTGTCAGAATGTTTGACTTTGTATAATAAAAAAGGACTCTTTTAAAAACATTAGCAACTTTTGTAGTGCCTAAACGCGTCGCTAAATGTGAGAAGCTAACAACAACAACAACAATAACAACAACAACAACAGCCACTCGAAATTCCACATCCAACTCCCGCTCACATAAAAATGAACTCGCACATCCTGTGCCCCTTCCTGCAGTCAACAAAATAACGCCACATGCCACTAACGGAATGCGTACTACACTGCAAAAAATATACTTTGCATTGCAAAGGGAGTTTGAAACATGAGTTGTGCTAAAAACATTTCAAATCTATTTTGTCTTAACTATATTTATTTGAAACTTCGGCTGATTTCGATTTATAAGTTTTTTATTCTCTTAAGATTTGTTGGTTATGTCTGGGGGCGTGGCAATTCGCGAGAGTCTATATATCTCTCAGTTTTAAAGCTCGATAAGCCCAATTTGCTAAAACATTAAAATTGACAATCATTTTGACAAGTGTTTGGATCCAAAGCTCCCATAAGTCAAATTACCATAACTTTTTCAAAACTGAACCGAGTGTGATTATCATAATTCGTATAAAAAACAACATTTAAAGCGATTCTGAAGGAATCAAATTTTTGGTGAAAAATCATGCTAAAATTGACAAAAATTTGGACATGTAAAGTTTTCGGATCCATAGCTCCCATATTTCAAACTCCCATAACTCTGTCAAAACTGAACCGTTTTTAATGTCCGATGGCATTTTAATCATGATTTGACCTCTAAATTGATTCTGTATGTAATTATTTTGCATATTGGAAAATAAAATGTTTTGAGTTTTTTGGGAAAGTATCATTTGGGAGTCAAACTTCAAATGGCCAAAACTTTGTCAAAACTGCACCGATTTTCATATTTGATTTGTCGAGACTGATTAAATATATAAAATATTTTCATTATTGAAAATATGATTTTTTTCGTAAGTGCTTTCTTGCAGTGTATTAAAACGTTGCCAGTTGTAAGCTGTTGCCGCTGAAGATGCCTGCATATGTTTCCTTTACGCAGTTAGCACATCTGCCCATTGACAAACATCGAATATTAAAGCCGCGCACTCCTGTTGCCTCCCCCAACCCCCAACCGCCTCCTCACCTTTCGTTTGTTGTGAAAATAGTGTCCGGAAAAAATATGTGTGGAGGAGATTGTGCCAGCTTGGCACGCACAATTATGTTAACACATTAACATATTTATAGTTGGCATAGTTACATGTGGCATATATTTTTATTTATATATACATATACATCCCCGATCTGCCGGAACAGTCGTCGAACATCGGACAAAATCAACTAATTGCGGTAGCTGCCCGCCTCTTTCAGAGTTGGCCTATGAACCGGATCTGCCTGCTCCTCCCCAGATCTCTCTCTCTCTCTCTCTCTCTCTGTCTCTCCCTTCTCTTATTTATCTCTTGACTGAAATCAATTTGCAAATTTGCATTGGGCCCGCTGCCTTTGGCTGTCAGTTTTGAGTTAATTTTCATTTGCCTTGTCCGCTTGTCCATTTGAGATTGTGCCTCGGGCTTGTTTATGCCCACTTTCCCTGCGAATCTGTCCCTTCGTTTGTGATACTCTGTTTGTGATACTCTGTAAATATTGAATAAAATGTGTCAAAGTGGGCATATTGTAGTCGGGCAAATTTATGTAACAGGAACTCTGAGATAAACACATTCGTGATTATATATAAATATCCATTTTCAATTTTCCGCTTGAAAATTCTAGTAAAGCTTACGAATATGTTAATTTGAAGATTTTATCTTAATTTTTTGTACACGAAAATTACATAATAATAGGAAAGTAAACGCAAAAGCTATTTAATAATACATTTTTGTTTTTATTTTTATAAATTTGGGCAAGAAATAAACGTTTCTAGAGTGCGTAACTGCACACAGGAGCTGAGTACAGGGTATCTCTTAGTCAGTCATATGCGTTTCTTTGTTTGTGTTTTGTCTGTGCTACATTTAAATTCTTGTTGCCCATTTACACATGTCCAACATGACATAATCGTTTTTTCGAAAATTATTTATCTAGCCCCCCAACATAGTTGGAACCTAAACATTGATAAACACAAACAAACACACACAAGCACACACTTAGACACACAGACAGACAGAAAGACAGACGGAGAGACACTCTCGTCCTTACACATAGAGCGTTTAGGGGCCCCAAATGACATCTCTGGGATTTGATAATAAACTAATTTGCGCTGCGTTCAAACTAATTCCATTCATTGTCGTCTCTTTTATTCATGAATATGCAATTAGTGTGCAAATTTAAGTGTTACAGCGCTCTATTGCTCTATTTATTATTAACACTAAATGATTTTTAAGCACAAGTATTCAATTTCAAAGTTCTTCGAGCTTTGCTTGATTTTTGTTTTTGTTTTTCATTTAGTTTTTGTTGCTGGCACTCAGCCAATTTCCTAAAACCCTAAATAACTTTTTAAGGGAGTCCGAAAAAGTAGGCTATGAAATTTTTGTCGAAATGCCTCAGAGTCAAACCAGACATGAATTGGTCATGTCAACAAATGCGCAACAACACCAAAAACGGTCTGTCCGTGTGTCGGTTTCATGTCAAAGAATTTTCTGTGTAAATGCTTGAAGACCATTTCTTCGTAAGTTTTAATGGCATAAAACAATGGCAATAAATTGGATTTAGAAAACAATAAGCTGGCTTTTAATTGGTTCAAATTCGAATCAATTGCTTATTATTTAATTATATATTTCTATAAATACTGTTACAGATTTTTTCTAAAGATTTCGAAATATTATTGAGAATTGTATTGTACCTATCATATTACTTTCACTGCAGAGCTGGTATATATAACTATAATGATTTTGTGGATTCAGCTACCATAACATGTCTTGATATATAATTTGTGCAGCAATTTTAATTGAAAAAATTTGATTGAAAATAGCTTTCGCGTCATGCATTTAGTTGAGCACGTTAGTTTTCCACATTTATAATTAAGATTCGTGTTAAATAGTTTGACTAATTAGCGATACAACTCAATTGGAAATGCATCGTGCATGGTCTAGTAATCTGGACAGCAGCTATTATTAATAAGATTTGCCAGAGATTATATATAGGATGGCAAACAAATTAATTGACGCCGCATTCACTTTGTCTCATTTCTTTTCTCTCTTTTTATTTTACAGTACTTCACACCTCGGCGAGTTTAGCGTTAAACGAGAGCTGGGATCCAGACGTCAGGTGAGCTAGATTTATGCACAAAATTCCAATAGATAGTTTATTAATTCAATCATCATTTTTTTCACACAGAGACGATATGGAAATGATGTTGAATAAAATAGTTCCCGAAGGTTTGCCCTACAGGCATTCGTGCGAAGGACCCGACGATATGGTAGCTATATAGATATGACTTCCTCTTAAATGATTATCAATTAATTGTTATTTTTTTGGTGCTTCGTTTAGCCCGCGCACGTGAAGGCCTGCTTCTTGGGCAGCTCACTGACAATCCCCATTACCGATGGCAAACTCTCGCTGGGCACCTGGCAGGGCGTTTGGCTGTGCGAGCATCGGGATCAGGCCGGCAGCCGTAAGCTGGTGATCACGTTGACCGGCTGTCCGCGGGAGCAGGCCGTACGCAGTCCACTGTCACCCGTCTCGCCCATCGCCAGTACGTCCAGTTAGGGGCGGCCTCGCTCCACCCGCGACAGCCGGTAATCGCGGGGGAGCGACAATAATGACATCATTTCGTCGAGGAAGTTGATTTTACAAAAGAATTTAGCTAGGGCAACGGCACAGCAGCGAGCAGCGGCCGTTATTGCCGCTGGACGTGGTTTAATTGGTGCAACTGCATCCGTTGCGGCACCGGCGCCCCCCGGCGCCACGCCCCTCGACACTAAAACGCAACGTTTGCTTTTGCGACAGCAGCTGCATTTGAATCTAAATTTGAATGTAACCGAAACGCTGCAGGATGGCGTTGATATTGATGATGTTGATGAGGATGTCTGCGACGAGTTTGACCATGATGATCAAGATGATGATCAAGATGATGATGGTGATGGTCATGATCATGATCATCGTGTTCATGATGGTAACGATGACAGCGTCGCGGATGTCGTCGATGCTCAGGGCAGTGGGCGTCGCCGTGTTGGTGATAATTTACAAACCGTCACAACAGTGCCTCAAACCAAACAACAACTAAGACATAAGATCACCGCAGCAACAACAACAACAACAGCAGCAACAGTAACAACAACAACAACAGCAACCAGCTCATCAACAGCATCCAACAGCGCATTAGCTAAATTCAATCGCATTCTTGACTCTGTTCGACTGGAGCCGCATCGCGCCTCATCAGCGTTCAGCAGCGCAACGCTGCAGCAACGCCTGGCGCTGGCCTATCCAGAGCTGCAACAGCAACAGCAACAACAGCAGCAGCAACAGCAGCACGGAATGCATCAAATCGACAACCTCCCACGTAGCAATAGTCGTGGCTTTGCCGCCGTTAGCACTCCATTAACATTGCAAGCACTAGACACAATCAAAACCAAGACGGCGGCAATGGAGCAACAGCAACAGTTGCTGCTGCAGCAGCAGCAGCAGCAGTCACACGACGCAGCTGATCAAACGAAACGAAATGATGTGCATTATTTGTTGAAACAGTTAAATAGTTTTAGTGATATAGAAGAAATAGAAATTGTTGATATGAAGCAAAGACAGCAGCGACAGCAGAAACAGCAGCAACAGCAGCAACAGCAGCAACAACAGCAACAACAGCAGCAACAGCAGCAACAACAGCGCACAAGCAAATCCGCTGCAGCTGGCTGTTCCAGCTCTTTAGAGCTAATGCCTATGTCCCGTTCCATGTTGCCACTGGCCTTGGGCTCACCACAGTCGACACAGTCGCACAAGGGCAACTTTATGGGCGAGACAAGGAATAGAAACAGAAACAGCAGCAGCAGCAGCTCTGCAGCACGTCTGCAATTCGATGATTATTTGTTCGAGTCGTGCCACTATTTGGAGACTAACTATTTTGCGGCTACCTATCGCACTGCCATGGTCGAGAGCTGTTCGCACGAGTTCCGGCCGTCGACGACGACGCCGACGAGCACACGTTCCGACAGCTTTCAGCTGCACGAACTGGCGCCGCCGAGCGCCATATGCAAGGCGGCACCACCGCCGCCGCCGCCCTACCAGGCCGAGGTGCGCCTGACCAGCAGCGGCGTCCAGACTGAGTTGACGGTCGACTCGCTGGCTCAGCTCAGCAACAGCAGCAGCAGCGGCGCCAGTTCGGGCGGTACGCCACATGTGCCTCCCTTTTTCATATGCTGCTATACGCCGCTGGATCGGTGGCGTGCTCGACGTTTGGGCGCAGCAGCTGCCGCCAAGCGTGCCGATCCCGCGAAGAACGGACATGCTGTCTGACAGTGGGACAAACTGACAAATAGTTAGACAAAAGCAAAAGCTGTGCTGTTTCATTTGCGATATCAACAAGAGATTCCATTTCGAGATTACAGTCAATACACAACAAATGCGCCTACTATTCATATTACAAATAACAACAGCAACAACAAAAAACAAAATCATGTACAATTTTTTATAAACAAACCAATTCACACACACTCACACACATCAATTCGCACATTTTTGCAATACACTACAACAAATAAAAGATATAATACATTTTGATAGACTAAAATTCAAAGAAATTCATTTGGAAATGTTGTATAAATAATGAAATGAAAAGCAAATTTAAAGCATATGTCATAACAATTAAGCTGTAATTGAATTGTTTCAATAAAAATACAAAATAAAATAATATTTAATGCAAAACATATTGTTAAAAAAAAAAACAAAAACATGCGCAAAAATAACAAATTTATAGCCAGTGAAAGTGTAAAAGTATGAAGGCGAAATCGAAAGTGAGAGCTTGTATAGTAAGTTGTTTAGTAAATAATACAAATAACATTATAACAAAAACCAACATCATTATGTAAACAAAAACGAAGAAGCGCACACGTAAATAAACACAAAGAACATTAAATTGTCCGTTTTGTCTGCAAAATTCAAATCTTCAAAAATGAAAAGTCATACAAAATGTATTTAACATGTTCTGAATTCAACTTTCTTCTCAATTTCACATTCATCATTTTAAATTAGTCAAAAAAAAGTTAAATCTGAGCATTCCTTTGTTGAAAAATTAAGGCGAAAGTGTTATTCGGAACATGTTTTGAACCCAAATAAATACAGCTGCATGCGCGTTTTGTAGTCAAGTTAAGCATAGATTTTATTATAAAAGAAATGCAAAAAAATAGCAACCAATGCAATTGTTACAACCATTAACACTATAGAATATTGAACATCCATGTTCCGGAATGCATTTTCGCTCAAAATGATTATGGCATACTTTTTTCAGCAGCAGAAAAAGGTACAAAAAGTATGAAATAGAGGGACGGAACGTGGATGAATTTTGTTTGTTGAATAACTTCTTTGTTTGTTACTATAATTTATAAGCAAAGGAAACAGGAATTGTTCGAGCACAAGGCAGCAACTGTTTTTAGCTATAATTTCTCACCAATTGTGAACCCAATGAAGCAATATTAGTTTTTAAATTCTGAAAAAAATGAAAGTAGAATTCGGTCAATTTTGTTCGTAACGCTGGGAAAACCAAATTTTAGCTAAACTATTCCATTAATTAATAAAATAAATAACATACATAGACATAATATCACTAAGCTTAAAAAGAGACACGCGCTTTAGTTGACAAAATTATCGGAACACAATAAAAACGAAATTTTTTAAAATGAGTTCTTTGAGTTCATGACTCAATGTGTATTATTTTTGTAAACAAAAGCCTTCAATTTTAAATTGGGCATGTCATATGCTGACATTATTGGAATGCTACCAAATAGTGAAAGTAATTTCAGGTTTTTCAGCTCAGTTCTTCCAAAATACAAAAACTAAAAAAAAAAAAAAAACAAAACTAAACAAATAAAAATCTGTAATGATTAATAAATGATACGAGTAAAAAACACACAAAAGAAACCAAACAAATGCCTTTTACATGCCCACACGTACACTAATGGAAACAAAAAAACTAAAAACATAAAGTAAGCTTAACAAAAAAAAAGTAAGAAAATGTTAATAACAATTATATTCGATGGAATCAGTTCAAATAAATGTATCGTATGTTTGTTGAATGTGGAATGTGGAACGTGGAACGCAATTATTTGTTGAAAATAACTGAGAACAACAATTGTTAATTGTGGGTAAAAGTTAGCAAAATAAAAATAAAATAAACAAATAATAATATCTATTGTTGTATGTTTTATTCTGAAGCGCACGAAAAATAAATGAATAATAATAAATAAATACGAAAACCAAAATACATGCAAATAAAATGTAGCTAAAGAAATGTAAAGGTAAAATTTTTGTAAACTTTTTGATATGTGATGATGATTTGAATAAATTAAAACCACAAAAAATAAATTGCATAATTTAGCCGTAGATATTAAAACTAATACGGAAACAATATAAATAAAAATAAATAATAAAAATTACTATAAAATAAAGTAGCGCAACGCAAAAATTAGTGCATAATGGTAAAATACAAAATAACAATATGAATAAATGCTAGTTAAATTATATAATAATAAAATATGAACAAAAAGAACTTGTTATACCATAAGTTGTAGTCTCGGCAAGCCGAAGCACATCTGTAGCCCCTCCTCTAGCCTGGCCGAATTCAACAGATCTTTTGATTTGTATTCAAAAATGTTCTAAAATTGTTCCAAATTTACTTTTAACTTGTTTTCGGATTTTTAAGACTTGCTTTTTTTTTTTGGTTGGGGGCGGGGCTATTTCTAGCAATATTCGTGGCAATTCAATTGTATTAACGACATTGATAAATCTGAAGTGTAAGCAAAATGAAAAAGAACACAATTAAGCAAGCATTTTGTAGGAACGTGTAGTTAAAAAAAAACCAAAACTAAATAATATTTATCAAATTGAATAGTAAATCTATGTGCATAAGTAGCGAAATATTCAATTGTAAATAGAATTTTTAATCAAACACGTTGATTTTTTGTGTTAACGAGGATTATTTTTTAACTAAGGCAATACTAGAACATTTATCATTTTCTCATTAAATACATTTAAAAAAAAAACGGTTGAGTAACAAAATAAAACACAAAACACACACACACACACCCAAAACATACACACGAAAAAGCTTTAAATAATTTAATTAAAAAATACATGAAATAGATACATGTAATTTGTATGTATTAACGGTAATAATTTTGATATCATTATCATTGATAAATTCCATTGTAGATACATACTTGTATTGAAACCAATTAATTAATTAACTAGCCAGCTAAGTCAATGTCGCCTAATGTGAGTTCTATAAGCATAAATAATGAAAAATATTACAAATAAAAAACACACACACATATTAACTATAAAAACGCAACTACTTTTCAGAAACCAAAAAAAATAAAAATAAAGAAATAAAAGCAACAAAAAACTGCAAAACCAAAACACACTCGACACAACATCCACAAAAAAGAAAAGAAAAGAAACGACAAGAAAAAAACTGAAAGACACAAAGCTTTTATAAAACTATTTAAATATATATATTTAAAACAAAAAATAAAAAAAAATAATAATCCTGCCAAGTAACATTCGAATACCTGCTTGATGAAGATACACCCGCTTTTGCTAAAGAAAAACAACAAAACGAAAACTAAAAAAAATTTAATAAAAAAATAAAAATGAAAGGCTAAATACGATTTTTATACTTTCGATATAATGATTTTTTATACTAAACGTAAACTCTTTGAAATGAAACAAACCAAAACTGAACGATTTTTTGGGGGTATCAGCTAAAAGTCGAGTACACGCCATTTGAGTGTAACGTATTTTCTAAAAACAAACAAAAACAAAAACGGATTGATATTGATTTGTTGCAAGAATCGTACTTATATATTATACGTATGTATACATTATATATATATATATATATGTATATACATATATGTAAACCCTAACTGCAACTATGGAACGAGAGCACAAATTTTGTTGAACAAACACACACAGAAATCAAATACTAAGAGAAACCCTTTTTTTAAATTTCACTCTCAACAAACACACACATAACAGAAAACAACAAATATATACACATATTTATATATATAAACAAATCCTCAACTAAATATATGAACATGTATGTATGTATATCTAGCTAAAGAACCGCACAAGAGAAGGTCACCGAAGTATGCTTTAAAAAAAAACCAAAACCCGACTCCCAAACATGCCCACTAACTACACCAAAGCAGCAAAAAACTTTCTTATTAAATATCACATATTTTTCAGCCTATATGCGCATACAATTTGTAAATATATATATTAAATAATTTTACCTAAAAACAAAGAATTTCAAGCATTCATTTAAATAAATTTAGTTTTCTCCCAATTGCATTTCTATATGCACAATGTGTTTCAACCAAAAAGCAAAAGTAAAAACGAACAAAAATAATTAAAACAGGGTTTGAAAAATTTTTACCCAAAAAATGGAACACATGGTGTATGTCTAGCATCTATATATTAGATATCAAAGCATACTTAACGAAAAAAAAATGTCAACTACAATAAATGAGCAAGCGGAGAAAAGAATATTAAAAAATAAACTAGTGCAATAAAAAACAAATTATTCGGTATAAATGTAAAATGAAATACATTTAAGTAAACGCTTTGTAAAATACATATAAACAATTTATTAAAAATACAGAATGAAAACAAGAGAAAAAAAGAAAATGGGAAAACAATAAAAAACGAAAATGAAACACTATTGAGTAATAAAAAGCGTTATGCATTGACATTGACACACGTGATTCGATATCTCATCTTATAAGCATAAATCAATAAGATAACAATAAAGAATAAATTAATGAATCAACTCTATTTCTTTGTTTGCATGCCCACAACATTCTATCTGTCAGTCCGTCCGTCTATAAATTAGTACCACAAAAGAGTGCTTAATATATCCACATTTTATTTGCATTTATTGTACAGCTCGTCCAACGCCATCAAAGACTTTGTCCTTGTGATCGGCGGCATTGGCACGGGATTCGTAGTTGCATATGGTGACACCATGATAGTGGGCCTCAGTAAACTCTCCGCGAAGTCCTGCAAAGTAGGCCAGTTAATAGCGTATATAATACAACATTTATAGAGACAAGCTAACCAATATAGTAGATGCGAGTGTTATCATCACCAAAATTACTGGGAAAATGCAGCGACAAGTGATGCACCGAAGAAAAGGTCACAACTCTGAGGTAGAGAAAGTTTTTAAATATTATAAATGGTAGTTGGAATTATGAAAAGATGCACCTACTTGGGAGAGTATTCGACTTCGCCGCGACAATCACGCGTCAGCTCAAATTCCTGATCCGCTTTGCCACGTGCATCATCAAATGTCATTTTTGGTCGATTCTTAAAGCTGTTCAAAAAACAAATTTCGGATTAAAATCATATTTCAGTAATTTACATTTACTCACATTTTGACCATGCTTGGATGGGAATTATCATTGGCACCGCTTATGATAATGCCTTTTAGCTTAATATTGCCGGTAAAGGGTATATTGAACAGCAGCTCCTCGTCTGCATCGCTTTGCACAAACTACAATAAACATAATAGTTAATTGCCGTATTTTTGAAAACCATACCTCTCTTGCCCACCTTGCTTATATCCATACGATTTTCATATGGCTTAAAGACCGTCTTGCCGCTACCGTCGTTCTCCTCGTTCAAACATTCCGTATTTTCGAGGTCGATTTTTGTATACAAACTGTACTCGATGCCCATTTCAAGGGCATTGTCGATATCGGTCGCCTCATGGCTGCAGCCACGTCCATGACCATGCGAGTGCCCGTGTGGCATATTACAATACTATCAATAATAGCTTCAAATAAAATATTAAATAATGTGACAAGAATTTAATGCAAGTAATTGTTGTGTAGATTCGTGCATTGCTATCGATATATCTATCGATAGCAGTCGGGCGGGCACTGCACGATATCTCCCATGATGGTGATGACACAAACAAATATATCGTTTGTTTTCAATTGAAAGCCAATTTGCTACTTAAACATTTTATTGAATTAATATTATTAAAATTGATTAACATTGGCTTGTCACATTTTTGCAAATATTTGAACGTCTGGTAACTTTAAACTATATTTAAATGAAAATGTTGAGCATTCATGGTAGCTGCATGAGAGTGCGCACATATTGCAGTACATCTTGATTGGCCAGAATGCTCATGTGATCGACACCCTGTAGCGCCAGTGTGGATATGTGAGAGCTTGTGTAGCCCGCCCAGTGTTTGCAGGCGCTCAAGGAACGTTGATTAACGGTACCATCGCCCACACCCATTATAAGCTTTGGGGTTTCCCCGGCAATCGAGTCCTTTTTGTATTGCAATCTATGAAATAAAATTTGTCTGTTTAAGTGATCGCTTGGATTGATAAATTAAGATATATAGAGATACCTCTCCACTGTGTTGATGCCGTCGCCATATATACAATGCACCTCCACATCGGGAGGACTAAAGTTTTGTGTATATCGCATGGTATCCTTGCGCATTTCCCAGCCCGTCCTGTAGTCGATATCATTAAAGAATTGCTCCATCTGTGCCATGGTGTAATTACGCGACGGTGTCATGGCCAGCACCTCAGAAGGTTTCCAGAACAGCGGCGACGGCAACAGCCAAGCGGTGGATGGATGCGAGATCTGTTCGGAACGCAGTATTTTGGCGCTCAACGCAAATGAGTCCAAATCATCGCCCATGGCAAACACCTTGATCGCTTTCATGCTGCCGGCCCAGGCGCCAGCCAAACTGATTTGACGGCGCACATATTTAGCCTTCCATTCGACCGTTTGTTCCTGCAGAAAGACCAGGGTCATGGGGCTGCCCATGCTGTGCGTTATAAAGGTAACGGCCGTTTGATTGTTGGCCTCATAGGTGTCCTCCACAAGCTGCTTGAGATCGATAAAGAATTGCTGATTTTCATCTAGAATAAATCGAAAATGGTTGAGTTTCAATGGGTTCCGTGTATAATAAATGGATTTTAAATTGTTTACTTGGCGCCCGTCGGAAATCATAGGGTGCACCGTGTATATTTTGACGGCGCACATATCCGAGATCCACCAGCAAGTTGGCAATATCCTTAAAGTATGCGCCCGCCTTATTTCGCGTGGGATCTATCCATTCCACAACGTTGGGATCCCCCCAGCCGGGTATGCGCGTCTCCACGCCGGGTGTATTGTGCGTCGTTCGTGTCGCCTTATCATAGTAAAGCTTGACATTGTCTATCCAACAGTAGACCATCGGTATGACCAACTGTTCCAAATCCAGCCATAGATTATACCAGTCGTGCGTCTTCTCGCATATAAAGTAGGGCGAATCCGATTTGCTTAAGCGTGCTTCGACTTGTGAGCCGCCATCGCCTGGCACTAATTAATTTGGATAAATGGCAATTTTTATTAGTGAAAAGAGTGTATTGATTTTAGAGAGACTTGATAGTGTACATTTTTTTAGTTTTGGTCTTCAAATAAGTATTGCGCTGTCGGTTATACCCGAATGCAAAGTTCTTGCTTGCTTGAGTGTTGGCCGTGACCTTATATATCAAATATACATACCAAATATAACGGGAGATAGTTGTGGCTCCTTGGGTGGCGGTGGGGTCTCTTTGTGCTTTCTGCTAAAAGGCCACAAACAGTTGCCTGCAGCGAATAAGCTTGTGAGTAGTAGCAGGGCGAAAATA
>SCDS01001274.1:0-22859 GCA_004149465.1 Drosophila nigromelanica | reverse complement strand
CAAGAGTGCTAATTCGCGAGCTGTCCAGCTTCTTCGTATGGTCTTTTGCCCATTCTCGAAATTCCAGCCCGTCCATGGGTTCCGTGCGACCAGCTCCCTCTGGTGTAACTGGTTCCACAGGGCAGAGAGACGCATCATGTGGTTTTTAACGCTTTTCCCGCTCAGGGTTGGCAAGCCTTCCTCTCTGGCCCTCTGTGCTTCTTCTTCAAGGGTAAGGCTGCTTTTACGTTTGCCCAGCGATGCTGGAAGAGAAAACAGCAGGTCACGGAAGGCTCCAGCCTTTTCGCCCCCTATGATGGATACAGGGGCATCTCCAAACACTTGTAGAAATAGGTCCACTGCCCGCTGGGTCGCTTTCTTGGTGTCAGCACTGGCATGAGAATTATCCAGCACGAAGCGTTTCAGGGCACCGGAGAGCATTAAAGGGGCTGCTTTGGGTGCCTTGGCCGTTTTCTTCACTGTTCGGGGTTTGGGCATCGGTGCTGAAACTGGCAAGTATCCCGTTTCCTGAGCAGATGAAGGCAGGTTCACGCTCTGCAAATCCCGCAGTGAAACCCGTAGTCCCTCAAGCCTGCTTAAAGCGTCTGGTTCAGAAAGGACTAGATGGGCCTGAGAGAAGAGTTCTGTGGTTCTGGCGTGGAGAATGGATGCCCGTTTGCGGGCTTCATTCTGGTAGCCGGTTTTCAGGGAAACCCAGATTTCCCGCCGGTTTAAGGCTGCTCGCAGGGCAGGGGGAACAATACGGCGGAAGTGGTAAGTGGTGCCTCGGACACGGAGCATAAAATCTTCCCTCAGTGGGGAAGGACGATGGAGCAAAGACAGCCTTTGCCCCTCATTCAGCCGAAAAATCGTGCTATTTCAGGTGTCTGTGGTGCGAACTGCGGGACTCGAACCCGCATCAACCCGCAGTGACACGTTTCTAACCCCTTGAAATAGCAAAGAGAACGGCGATGTGCTGTCTTCCTATTAGTGTTCTGGTTCCCTGAATTAGTTAAACAACCTGGGAGTATATTAAAGGAAGTTTAACCTTATTTGGGTGATTTCGGGAAGAGATTAATGACGGTCAATGTATCAAAAATCATCAGACTGTTCTGAGCGAAGATGAACTTACAAAATTAGTTCGGATCAAGAGATGTTGCGGATACAATGGTTCTGAATTCAACGATAATTTCTGGATAACGTGCTTCAAGATACCGAACAATCTTGGTATTTTGTATAATACGTCCGAGATAACGACATGCTAGAACAAGCTGAAGCACATCATCTCCAAAGGTTGTTTCAAGAGCTTGATAATCTTTAGTCAGACTTTCCATCTCGCGCTCCATTCTAGCCATCTGCTCAGATGTAAGACCTGAAACTGTCTTGGGCCGGTCCGGTTTCGCAAGATCTGTTTGCTTCGACGCCGCAAGAATTGCCTTAGCGTAAGTGGCCGTAAAATTATTCATCGCCACCATCAGTTCGGCCGTTTCGGTTTGTTTGAGTGGCTTCATCTTCCGCAGAATATTAAAAACATGCGGGTTAATCGGTCGATCCTTCAGAAGCTCAACTGCGCCTGGAGCAATGCCATCAAGCAGGTTGCGTCGATGTAAAACAACTTTTTCATCAATGCCCAAAGCTTTGGCAATCATGGCTGGAGGCACGCCACGATCAATGGCACGGGAAATCATGTAATGTTCTTGCACCGTTGCCAGACGGTTAACGCGCTTATTGTAGGTGAAGGCTTCGTCATCGTCAGAAATAATACAAAGGGTGCTTTCTACATTTTGTTCTCGCAGGGCATGTAGCCGTAAATGGCCATCAAGAAGCATATGCCGTCCATCTCGACCAGCTTTGGCAACGACCAGAGGCTCGATCACACCAACCGCACCAACAGAAATTGCAATTCGTTCATACCGTTTGGAGTCTGTAATCCGTTTGGTGATAGGACGGAGAGGAAGGATTGAATCAAGAGGCACTTTGTGCGCCTCCCGCTCAAAAGAAATGCGAACAGGCTTACTCATGGCCGACCTTGCCCAATGCCAAGTCGGTCTGCAATCGGTTGGGGTAGGGTGGCTAACCCTTCAGCTCTCAATAATTGTACGAAATGATCTTCAGCTAGTAATTTTCCCATCGCCCCAACAACGAAAGTAAGACGACCTTGGGTAAGATGCGCTTTTTTCACTAGCATTTTCTGCCGATCTACTTCTTTTTGATAAGCGCGAACCAAGGCCGTAGCAGTAGCTGGCTGTCCGGCTCTATTACTAGGTCGTGCTGATCGCATACCTTTACCAATGGTGTTGCGTTCTCCAACAATCCGACGAATGGCCAGAACCTGGCCTCCAGGAAGCTCTCCAGATTCATAAGCTTCCGTAAGCGCTCTCTGAACATCGGCATCTGTTGCCCTCGCAATTTCTGCTGCGATTGTGTGAGGAATGATCCCGCGCTCTACAGCATCAAGTAATCGTTCCTCACCTTTTTCCAAAAGGCTATTAATGGAATAGACATAGTCAGCGCTAAACCCGACCTTTTCTGCTATTTCAGCGTTGCTATATCCTCGCTCATGTAGAGAACCAACTTCGCGGATAAGCTCAAGAGGAGAGAGGTTCCTTCGTGCTAAATTTTCGACCAAACTCATCACAAAGCATTCGTCGCGCGTTGCTTTGATGACCATGGCCGGTATCTCTATTTGACCAAGCTTTTGAAAGGCCTCCAGTCGTCCTTGACCACAGATGAGTTCGTAATGCTCACCATTTGGTGCATGTCGGACAGTAATAGGACGCTTCAAGCCAACTTTGCGAATGCTCTCGACCAACTCTTCAAATATTTTCTTGTTGCGAACGCGTGGGTTCAAAACCTCAATAGAATTCGTGGGGATCATCACGATTTTGGACATTATAGCGGTCCTTCCAACGTATGACGACGCAGCAAGTGAAAAAGAGGGGACAAATCATCTGTTCTGAAAGAGTCCAGGTTAATCCCGTTATCTTCCGCCATTCCCAGCTTGGGGTTGTGACCAATATCCAGCCACGGCAGAAGGTAATAATCTTTCACAGTTTTATGAGTCTGACAACGACAGTCACATCCGGTCGCAAACTGGTATCCAGACGAACTTTCCAGCGAAGAGAGCCAGCAGCAGTGCTCTGACAACGAGAAATAACGAACGCAAGCGTTACTTCATGATTCACCAAAAGCAGGTCATTGCGAGCGTTAGAGGTCACACTGCCACCAATGGCTTCAATTCCTGCGATGGTTTCAGCGACTACTTCTGGGTGCATCAGTCGAAGCTGACGGTTAGTCTCGACGTAACGGTAATCGCGTGAAGGCTGATAACCAATGAGTTCATAGGCACGGAGAAGACTGCCAAAACGATGCCGGTAAGCAGCACTCGACGGCATTTCCTCAACTTCGTTGATAATCATGCCCGAAAGAACACCGCGACAGGCAAGAAGCTCGGACAGCATTTTCAAAAGCTCTTCATTAGTAAAGCGACGAACTCTTTGTGCGAAAATTGTTTGCGCTGCTTCAAATAGGGCAGGGTCGACAATTCCTTCAAAAACGCCGTCACCACGAACCCACATATCGGCATCATTCACAACGCGTTTCTGTTTCAGTTTGAAAGAAACACGATTGTAAACATTGTTCCCTATATACTTTTCGTTGCTTAAAATCTGACGGATGACTGCATGCGTCCAGGGCTTTCCGAGATCTGTTGTTCGACCTTCGCCATTGAGTATTGTCGCAATTTCACGTTCTGAGCGGTGCTCAAGAATAAACAGCTTATAAATCCGGCTGACCGTTTCAACTTCTTCCTCCGGTCCGGGGACAAGGATAACGCGATCAGTTTGAAGACTTTTGTGTTCCCCTCGGGCGAGGAGAGCCTTGGGCTCATTATTCTCGTTTACGAGAAAGCGCCTCAGACCATAGCCAGCAGGGCCACCCTGCCGATAACCAAGCGTAATCAGGCGACATTGTCCGGTAAACACCTTGCCGGACAGCTCGCGACTATATTCTCCTGCCATCACGCGCTTGATACTTTTCATGACATTAGATGGCAGGCTTCCATCGTTATCAAATTGTTCAGCGCAATAATGGATGTTAATCCCACGTTCGCGGCATATGAACTCGTAATAGGCGCTTTCATCGGCATCCTGAAAACGCCCCCAACGACTGATATCGTAGACGAGAATTGCCTCGAAATCGGCGACTCCACTTCGGACGTCCTCAATCAAGCGTTTTAGAGAATCACGTCCAGCAATATTGAGGCCACTACGTCCTTCGTCGGCATAATTGCGCACAATCTGAAAATTTCGTCGTCCAGCATAAGCAGCAATAATTTCTGCCTGATTTTCTGTGGAGTATTTCTGATGGTCGGTTGACATCCGCACATATTGGGCGGCCCGCACCGGAATCATTGCTCCTACTGCTTCCACTCTCATCCCCAGCTCTATGCTTTCAAGACGGAGAAGCAACCCGCCCACATTTTGCGTCACGATCACGGTGCGGTCGCTCTGAATCGATCGCATCCAGACAATCGTTTTTGTAATGCAAAGGAACGTGGAATGTCGTTTACAAAAAAAGACCGAAATTTTCGCGTAGATAAAGGAAATAAATTTCCTTTGGATCCATCGGCTGATACGGAAGCGGCCTTTGCAACAATTATTGCAGATGCTCTTCGGCGAGATTTTGGAAACACACCAGCACACATAAAGCATATCGCTCGATTAACGGGAGCAAATTTACGAACAGTGGGCAATTGGTTGAGTGCTCGCAACGGTCCTAGCGATGCAAGTCTTGTCGTTTTGATGCGCCATTCTGATGAGGTCACAAAGGCTGTGCTGGAATTGTCAGAACGCTTCGATTTGTGTAGTTCTATGTCCGAAACGAAAAGTAAGAAAGAACTCTACAGAGCCGTAATTGAGTTTATGAAATATATTCCAAAACAATAAAATATAATATTTCATTTAATGAAAGCCGTTCTTTTATATTAAAGAACGGCTTTTTTAAAATTTAAGTTATCGCTCCCCGAATGGTCTGTTGATGATCGCCATAGCCTCGGGGGCAGAAAATATCCGGTTTCTGGCATATCCGGTGCGTTCCACCAAAATGCCTGCGGCCTGTAGTTGTTCCAGCGCAGTCTTGGTTGCAGGAGCAGAAATTTCTAGAATTTTCCCTAGTCGTGTCGCTGTAATGACCGGACAATCAACCAGCACATCCAGTGCTCTCAGCGCTGCGGAGTTCTTTCTGTAGGACCTTCTGCTCAGCCACTCCGCTTTTAGCGTTTCGGTCGCTTTCCTGACAGCTTTGAATTCCTGCACAGTCCCAATAATGGCCTGTGACATGAAGGCAATCAGGGGAAGCCAGTTCAGTTTCTGCTGCGCCTGTTTCAGCGCGTCGTAATAATCCTGTTTGTAAGCTTCAATGTAGGAAGAGAGATACAGAGGTGGTTCTTTTTCCGCTGCCAGCATCATCGGGATCAGAAGCCTGCCAACCCGTCCATTGCCATCCCTGAATGGGTGGACAGCTTCAAAGTGGGCATGGGTGATAGCAATCCGCGTGATGAGTGACTGCGTCAACATCTGCATGCCATCCTCCGCCATATAATCCAGTGTGTTTTGAAGACACTGGGGTACCCGATCAGGCGGGGGCGGGTTGTAGGTAGAATAGGCGATGTTATGTCTGCTGCCGCCAATCCAGACAACGGTCGTCCGTAATGCGCCGGGCGTGCCGATATAGGATGTGTCATGCTTCATGACTTCCCGATGCAGTGCCATCACGGTGTTGAGCGTGAAAACGGTTCTGCCTGATGCAGAGGCCAGGGGCAGGAACTTTTCAAGCGCCAACGCATAGTCCCTAACCTGACGTGTTTCCTGCGTCGCCAGTTCATCGTCTTCGTCAACGATCAGGAGTTCATCAAGCGTACTATGAGTGCCTTCCATCGCAGAGCTGCTGACTGCCTCCCTGCTGCGGAGAGTTCTGCTGATCAGATAGGGATCGGTTGACGCCCGTGCCCATTCTGCAATTTGCCCGAGAGCAGCCATCGCCTGGGAGTGCAAGGCTGTGATGTCGTCCAGATACACCCCACTTTCAGGTGGAGCAGGTGGTACAACGCCATAATGGCTCTCATAAGGGGAAGGCAGGCGGGTCAGACACTCTCTGACGCCTCCCGTTAAGTCCTGACGGTTCACCAGAAAAACCTTAAACATGGGACAAAATTACGATCCATATTTAAGTTTTATATCATAAACCTAATTTATGATCTACCGCCGTATGTCTTGTTTAAGTTTATTGAAAAGCATTTCATGTGTCACAATGAGTGTCAGATGGAAATTCTGTCGTCGTTTCTTTCGTATCATGGGAGCGGGCAATTCGGGAGACGGCACTTTCACTGAGTCCATAGGCTGTTGCCAGAGACTTGAGAGTCGTTCCGTTTTTTCTTTTTACTCTGATTTCCTGTTTCTGCGCTGTAGTCAGTCTGGATGGTCGCCCCATCTGTTTGCCCTGCTTGATGGCTCTCATCCGGCCCTCGGATGTTCTGGTTCTGATCAGGTCGCGTTCGACGTCAGCAAGGCCCCCGAGCACAGCAAGCATCAACCGCCCGGTGCTGGTGCTGGTATCAGTCCATGGTTCAGCTATTGAATGAAACTGCGCCTTTTTATTCGTAATGTCTTTAACTATAGAAAAGAGATCGAAAGTACTGCGGGCGAGTCTGTCGATACGGGTGACAACCACAATGTCCCCTTCAGTCAGCGAGGCAAGCAGTTTTTGAAGCTGTGAACGCTCGGCATTCGCACCGCTTGCTTTTTCGCGGTAAATTTTTACGCACCCAAATTCTTTTAATTTTTTCACTTGTATATCAAGGGTCTGTCCGACTGTGCTGACCCGCGCATACCCTATTTTTCGACCCATGACCCACCGCTTTACCTTGCAGGAAAGGGGCATCTTATCATGAGGTTTGTTTGCTTAAATCCTGATTTACGCAAGTAGGGGAAGTCCTACCTGCTCCATGAAATTCTTCTCAGTTTTATTTCATACAAAAATTGTTTGCACAACAAAAACATCAACTGAAACAGAAAAATTCTAACAAATCTTTTTTGCGTAAATCAGGATTTGTGCAAATGACAGCTGCATTGGTTAAAATCTCTCTTGGTGTGGCTACTGTGTATAGTAGTGGGGACTTATCTGCTCTGGCTGGCGTAAGTGGCCTGTCGTCTATTGTTGTCACGAAAAATGCTGATACTCCTGCTGGAGATCCCGTCGTTGTGGATCTTTCTACTCCAATAGCAGGTGTCAACGCTCTTAATGCCATTACAGTGGAGAATGGCGCTACGGCTAAGGTTGGCGGTGGTCTGTTAAATGCGACCGTAATTAGTGCCCTGAAAACCGACGGTGGTATTCTTGACCTTCAAGGAACTTTAGTTGGTGTGTCGGCATTGAAGCAAGTTTACGTTGGACCTTCTGGTGGTCAAATCACGATGGAGCCGACGGGACTTGATGTTGGTTTGCTTTCTGTCCCAGTCATTTTCCTAGACAAAGCCGGACTGCCAACAACTACAATTCCTAAAGACTTCGTCATGGACTTTCCTCAGGTTAGTAAGCCATTGTTTGGGGATAAGTCCGTAACAGCAAGTTACAGCACGGTTACAAATACAACGACGATTGGTCCGGGCCTTAGCGTTGGTGGGATAGTCAATGTCGGTCGTGTTATGGTGCTTAATGGAGACCCATTTGATATTAAAAACACCGGAACAGATAATGGCTTTGGGTATTTTACGAAGAAATTCACACAAGATGATGGAAAAGGTGGTATTATTACCTGTTTCCTGCCGGGCAGCATGATCCGCACCACGGTTGGCGAGGTGGCAGTTGAAGACGTTCAGATCGGTGATGAAGTTCTTGCGTTTGACTGGCGGAATAATACAGACATCGTGCGCCCTGTAGTCTGGGTTGGTAAAGCGCATGTCAAAGTCCAGCACGGCCTGCCCGATGATGAAGCTGGCTGGCCTGTTCGTATCCTCAAAGATGCGATCGCCGATGGTGTTCCTTATAAGGACATGCTGATTACATCGGAACATTGCCTCTTCTTCAAAGACCGCTTTGTGCCAGTGCGTATGCTGGTCAATGGTGTGTCCATTTTCTACGATAAATCCATCTCGTCCTATGATTACTATCATGTGGAAACAGAGCAGCATTCTGTCATCACGGCCGATGGTATGTTGACTGAAAGCTACCTAGATACCGGTAACCGGTCCTCCTTCCGGCAGGAAGGCAAGATTGCAACGCTTCGTGGTGCAGTCAAAAGCTGGGAAGACGACGCAGGTGCCCCGCTGGGTGTTGAGCGTTCTTTTGTTGAGCCCCTGTTCCGTGCCATCGAATGGCGCGAAGACAAGGTCTCCAAGGAGCAGGTGCCTGCAGCCGTTGAACTGACCAATGACCCGGACCTGCATCTGGTTACAGAAACAGGCGCGGTCATTCGCCCCATGCGTCATACCAGCAAAGAGTACAGCTTCATGCTGCCGCCCGGCACTCAGTCCGTCCACATTGTTTCACGGGCCAGCCGTCCTAGTGATGTGATCGGTCCCTTTGTGGATGATCGCCGTTATATGGGGGTTGCAGTTGGAGCTGTTCGTTTGCTGAGCGCGAAACGGCCTGTTGAAATCACATCACACCTAACCACGGAAAAGCCTCAAGGCTGGCACTCTGACATGGAGTGGCAGGGAACTGCCTGGACGGACGGTAATGCAACTCTGCCGCTGGGAGATCTACTGAAGCACGGCAAGATGGGGATCCTCTCAGTCAGCGTTCTTGCTGCAGGGCCTTATCTTAAGAACGAGAAAAAGACAGTGACGCTAACCGTTCGCTCTGCCTGAACTATCAGGTTGTAACGAATGATGCGAGCCAGGCTCTTCTTTGCAAGAAGGGCCTGGTTTTTCGTTTTTTTATAATAATTCAATATAGTCATGGCTTTTAAATGAGCGGAAAAACATTACAGGAAACACACCTGCCGCTCACAACAGCTCAGCGCGGCGTCTGGATGGGGCCCCTGCTACGCACGCAGGGCGGCACGTTCAACATTGCGGAAGCGGTGGAAATTCTTGGCCCCGTTGATCCCGCTCTGTTCCGTGCCGCTCTTGTTCAGGTGGCGCAGGAGGCGGAAACCACGCGGGTAAGCATCCGTATGGGGGCGGATGGCCCCTATCAGGTCATTCTGCCCACATTGCGCTGCCCCTTGCCGTTTGTGGATTTCTCCACCTGGCCAGATGCCGCAGCGCAGGCACAACACTGGATGATGGCGCGCATCAGTCAGCCGGTTGATCTGGCGGAAGATCCGTTATGGACCTGTGCGCTGATCAAGCTTTCTGCTGACAGTTTCATCTGGTTTCATTGTTGTCACCATATCGCGCTTGATGGCTTTTCCGGTGGCCTGATTGTGGCGCGCGTGGCCGAACTGTACAATGCCATGGTGGAAGAGCGCGAACCCGCACCCTGCACGTTCCTGCCCCTTGAATGTCTTGTTGCGCAGGAAGCCGCTTACCGCACCAGCCCCCGGCGCGAGAAAGATCAGGCTTACTGGCAACACCAGCTTGCCGCCCCGCCCGAGGCAGTCACACTGGCCTCTCCTCTGCCGCCCAGTGTGCCGGAAGCACCTTTGCAGCGGCTGGGGTTTATGGAACGTAATGTGCTTGTGCCGCCCGCCGTGGTGGGCCAGATGCAGGGGCTGGCACAGCAGACTGGCGTTACGTTGCCGCAAATGCTCACGGCCCTGCTGAGCACCTACATCTTCCGCATGACAGGGCAGGAAGACCTCACGCTCGGCATGCCCGTTACCGGCCGCACAGACCGGGAGATGCGGCGTGTGCCCGGCATGGCGGCAAACGCCGTGGTGTTACGTTTTGCCATGGCCTACACTCTGGGTTTTTCAGAAATTCTGCTTCAGGCGCGCCGCGCCCTGCACGGGGCGCTCCGGCATCAGGCTTTCCGGTACGAGGATCTGCGGCGCGTTCTGGGGTTTCATGATACACAGCAGCATCTCTCACGCATCGGCATTAATATAGAGCCGTTTGATTACCATCTCTCCTTCGGTGGCAGCCCGGCGCGGAACCGGAACCTTAGCAATGGGGTGATGGAAGATCTGACATTTTTTGTATTTGATCGTCAGGACGGGCAGGGGCTGGCGCTGTGCCTTTACGCCAACCCGACCCTGTATGATGGCCCGGCGCTGGAGCGCCATCTGCGCCACGTGATGCGTTTGATAAAGGCCATTCTGGCAGATCCTGCCCAGCCCATCGGCGCTTATCCGCTTCTTGACGGTGCCGAATGCAAGGCTTTGCTGGCGGATGAAACCGCAACGGCCTGCAACTGGGGCCCGCGCGCTCTTGTGGCTGATCTGGCGCGGCATGCCGCCTACGCCCCCACGGCAACGGCGGTGACGGATGGGCGAGGCCCTGTGTCCTACGCGGCTCTTCTCCATGCAGCGCAAGGTCTGGCGGAGCATCTGATGGCGTGCGGCATCGGTCCCGGTGATGTTGTCGGCCTGATGCTACCCAGAGACAGACGACAGGTGATCGGCATGCTGGCCACCATGACCGCCGGCGCGGCGTGGCTCTCGCTTGACAGTTGCGGCCCGCGTGAGCGCAATGCCGTCATTATCGCCAATGCGCGGCCCGCCCTGTTTCTGACAGAAGATATCCTGCCAACTGGCCTGCCAGATGGTTCGGCCGTTCTGGGGCTTGCGGAAGATGGCACGCCCGCAACAGTGTTTTCCAACCCGGATGCCCAGCGTGCGCCTGTGGTGCCGCAGGATACAGCCTATGTCATCTATACTTCCGGCACTACCGGCACACCCAAAGGCGTGGTCGTGCCATGGTCCGCCCTGACCAACCTTTTGTGCACCATGCAGGATAAACTGGCGTTGGGCGCACAGGAATGCTGGTTATCCGTTACGTCTGTCACATTTGATATTTCCATTCTGGAACTGCTGTTGCCGCTTCAGGCCGGTGCGCATCTGGTGCTTGCCAGACGCGAAACCGTGACAGACCCGACCCTGCTGTCCGCCATCGTGCAACATTATGGTGTCACCCTCATGCAGGCCACGCCAACCTTGTGGCAGATGCTGGTGGGGGCCGGGCAGGGCCAGTGTCTGGCGCAGGTGCGTGTGCTTTCTGGCGGGGAGCCCCTGCCAGTACCTCTGGCGCGCACGCTTCAGAAACATGCGCGCGCTGTCTATAATGTTTATGGCCCGACCGAGACCACAATCTGGTCCACCTTCCATGCCGTCACTGCGGAAGATGGTTCACACGGCCAGCCTATCCCGGCGGGGCGGCCATTGGCCAATACTCAATGTTATGTTCTGGACCCCGCAGGCGGCCTGCTGCCCGTGGGTACACCGGGGCAACTGGCTATTGCTGGCGCTGGCGTTGCCACGGGCTATCTGGACCGCCCAGATCTGACACAGGCGGTTTTCCGGCCAGACCCATTCAGCAAAATACCGCATGCGCGCCTGTATCTTACCGGAGATCGTGCCGTCCGGCAGCCTGATGGTACCATCACCGTGCTTGGCCGCACGGATGCGCAGATCAAGATAAAAGGCGTGCGGGCAGAACCGGCGGAAATTGAAGCCGCATTGCTTACTCTGCCCGGCATTGTACAGGCCGCGGTGCGGGTGTGGCCAAAGGCGCAGGGCCCGGTTCTGGTGGCGTATCTGGTGCCTGCTGCTGCCGCACAGGCGGAGACCATCACGCCAGAGGAAGAAGCGCAGAATTTTGCGTTGTTCCGCACCCACTTGCAGGGGCTTCTGCCAGCCCAGATGGTGCCCTCCCGCTTTGTGGTGCTGGCTGCCTTGCCGCTGACGGCATCGGGCAAACTAAATAGAAAAATGCTGCCAGAGCTGGATGACGCCGAGCATATCCCCCAGCATGAAAGCCCGCAAACAGCGCAGGAACAGCTTCTGTTTACCTTGTGGTCTGATATTCTGGAGCGAAAAGATTTTGGCATAAACGAGAATTTTTTCGATCTTGGCGGAGACAGCCTCGCTGCCGTGCAGGTTGCCACAGCCCTGACTGAACAGGGGTATGAACTCCCCGTCGCCTCCCTGTTCGGCGCACCCACTATCGCCCGGCTGGCCCCGCTTTTGCAGCACCAGCATGCCGTGCCAGATATGTTTGAGGAAACGGTTGTGCCCCTGCGCGCCGAGGGCACAGGTCAGCCGATTTTCTGTTTTCCGCCCATTCTGGGGGTGTCTCTCGGTTTTACGGCGCTACTGCCGCATCTTCCGGCAGAACGGCCTGTTTATGGCTTGCAGGATATGGGGGTGCTGCGTGGCCCCCACCGACCCCAGACCATTCAGCAACTGGCAGAACTCTATCTGGAGCAGATCCGTGCGCTTCAGCCGCATGGGCCGTACAGTTTTGTCGGCTGGTCCATGGGCGGGTTGGTGGCCCATGCTGTGGCGGCCCGGCTGATGGCGGAAGGCGAGCCTCTTTCCGCACTGGTCATGCTGGATACATACCCGCTGCATGATCCGGCAGCGCTGGAGGCTGGTCAGGATCTGGCCCGGATGGATGATGCCTGGTTGGTGAAAAACGCCATTGCCATGCTGGGGATCGATTTTTCTGATAACATGCCAGAAACACTGGATGAGCTGGCTAATCAGATTGTAGAGATCATGCTGCCGGAAGCACAGGCTTTTGTGCAGGATGAAGCTGCCTTTTCAACCCTTTTGCAAACCATACGGCAGGGTGTCAGCCATAATCTGGAAATGATGCGGAACTGGCAACCGCAGTGCGTGCAGGCAGACCTGCTGTTTCTGCGCGCCACGCAGCGGGGCATGGAAGATGTGGGGGATAACCCTGCTTTCTGGCAGAATTACATAACGGGCAAACTGATGGTGACAGATATCAACTGCACCCATATGGAAATGCTGGACCCTAAAAACGCACCCATTATTGCAGACCAGTTTATGGCATTTGAGCGCAGGAAACCTGACAGACTCAAAGGCTGCCTGAACAGCCAGCAATAGAAAAACAGCGGGGCAGCGGAGCGGTGCTTGAAGTGCAGAACTAAGCTTACGAGAAGAAATCTGCCTCTTTTCAGCGTGTGACTACGCGGCTGGAAATCTTGTGCGTTTAAGCTTTTCTGTGCAGAAGCCCCCAGCGTTCAAGCTGTGTTATGGCGTTTGTCACACCATCCTCCGCCCGGACCAAGCTGCCTAGCTGGTCCGCATTGGCCACCATATGCGGGGATGTTGCCTGAAGCATGGCGTCGCCCAGTGTCTGTGCGGTTAAGGTGCGCAGGCTCTGTGTGGGTGTGGCAACACCAATGCGGTGCAACTGCCACCCCCAGAAATACTGGTCTCCCACAAACGGCACTGGTACGGTGGGTATCCCGGCGCGCACGGCAGCAGCAGCGGTGCCCGCGCCACAATGGTGCACCGCCAGACGCATTTTTGAAAAAAGCCATTCATGCGGCACATGATCCACCACATGAATGCGCGCGGAATTTGGTAGAAACTGCCCAAGCTTGGACCACCCACTTCCCACTACGGCACGCAGGCCCGCATGCTCCACGGCTGCCTGCACGATGGCGGCCAGTGCTTCGGCTTCTCCGCTCACCATGCTGCCAAAGCCGATATAGGCTGGCTTGTCTCCCGCCTGCAAAAAGCGGGCCAGATCAGCATCCGGTGTGTAGTCGGCATTTTTTGCAGACACAAAATAGCCTGGCATGGCAATGCGTGCCGGCCATTCAGGCTGGCGGGGCACCACATGCTGGCTGAACCCAAACAGAATATGGCCGCCTGTTGCCTTGGGGTTATGCCACGGCCCCTTTAAAGGATAGGGCGGTAAATCCAGCGCGCGGCGCATGCGGTTTGCCGTGTTCCGCATCAGCAGCCATGCTGTCTGGCGCAGGGTGCGATGGAGCGCAAAATTGACAGATGCAGGCAACGGGCGGGGTCTGAACCATACGGGCGGCAGCGCATGGCTGGCTTCAAGCGGTTGCAACTGGGTCTGCACAAACGGCACCTGCAACCGCTCTGCCAGACTGGCTGCCAATAACGAGACATTGCCAGACCCAATCAGCAATGTTGCGCCTTCTGCCGCTTTCAGCCCCTGTGCGGGCCAGTCCTGCGCCATGCGGCGTGTTTCCGCCACCACCACGCGGGCCGCCGCCATGCCGCTGCGGCCATCCAGCGCCTGCGGGTTATGACGCATCATTCCGGCGAAATCAGCGGTTAGAGGAGAAAATTCCAGTCCGGATCTGGTAATGGCGGTTTCAAAACCGGGGTCTGCCGCCAGTCTTACAGCGTGCCCTCGGGCCAGAAGCCCTTCACCAAGGGCAATGTGGGGGCGCACATCCCCTTCCGTGCCAACTGTCATGATAACAATTGTCATAATTCTTATTATATCCAAAAGTTTCCTGTTTCTTATTGTTTTTCATAGTCTGATTTTTCTACTCAGTATAGCGAGTCGCATAATTTGGAACCAAAAAATACTGAGTTGAGCCTAACGCAAAATACTGCTCGAACGACTCTTAACTCACGTCTGAAGCAGGACTAATAGCAGGCTTTGAAACCTCCACCGGAAATGAGTATGGAAGCAGCGGTTTGCCTGCCGTAGCATCCACATCCTGCATCATCAGCCGTGCCCGCAATAGCCTCTGCAAAACATCATGGACTAAGTCTGTGAGCGCCGCTCTCTGCGCCTTAGCGCGGACTCGGCCAGCTCACGGGTGTCCGGAGCAGCCACCACGTCCAGAGCTTGCTGCCCTACGTTCAGACGGCCTCACCGGGCTGCAGCACGTCCATACTACCCGCCAACCAATCCTGACGCGCCGTGTAATATTTCCCCATATGCAGCTTGTAACGCCATTGTTCAACTGGCGTGATAAAAATGAAAGGATACAGCATTTCTGCTCAGCGCTCGAACCCCTCTGAAGGTTTATGGGAGAGTGAGTGTTTTGTGGGGGAGGATTGCCCTTCTTTTTCTTCTCTTTGCTTCTGCTCTACGATTTTGAGTTCTTCAGCTTCTTTCCTTCTTTTTTCGACGGTCTGGCGGAGATCCTCGTTCTTCAACCGAAAGCCATGTTCAACGGCAAGGTCCACGACGCGCGCCTTGAAGTCATCGCTCCCGGTAATTTTGACTTCATCCCATCTGCTGGCAGCCAATTGTAAAGAGGCCAGGATGATTGCCCGATCTGTGGTGTCGCAGACATCGATCCGATCGCCACGATCGGAGAAGGCGATATGTTCTGGATCGGTAAGCTTACAGTAATGGACATAGGCTCCCCGCACGACGGACCTGAAGCCCGGGATGCTGTAAACCCGTATCTCACTATCAGAACGTGTCCCATGTCCGTCCAGACGCATGAAACGTTCCGGATGCGTCCACAGCGCCCCCAGGAACGGATCTCTGTTCGCCCGCAACCACTCCTCTACCGTGGGGAAGGGAGGCAATCTCTTTCGATTGGCAAGGCGTTCTTCCTTCTGCTGGTCCTGAAGAAGGCGGAGTGCTGTCCTGTGTTCGTCAGCCAGCGCGTGTCGTAGGGCGTTGAGCGCCAAGCCACGCCTCCGCCATTTACCCTTCAGCACGGTCTCGCGTTCCCGGCGCTGCATTTCCCTCAGGCTGGTCCTCTGGTCTGCATGCTGGCGGATAAGGTCTGATAACGCTTTCGTTCTCGCAGCTTCGTAATCTTTGCGCTCCTGATGATAGTCGCTCAAATCGATCTCGTCGGCTCTCACCAGGAGAGGGATGATAGGAGTGTCATCAGATGGTCTCTCTGCTGCCTGATCGGGCTCTTCGTAAGGTCCCAATCTGCGTTGTAGCCTGATGAGGCTGATCTGCCGATCTGCCACACTGGCTTTGACGGCTGAATCGCCAACCATGATGACAGCGCCATTGCCATACCGCCGATAGTGCATTCCTTTCTGTGCCAGCCCTTCATGAATGTCAGCCCAGCATGTCGCTTCTTTAATGACAGGAACCGCATCGGATCAGTTTTCCATCCGGACCGACCTGATAAAGAGCATTTTCCTCTCGCGACCATTCCTGATGATGCTCGATCAAAGCGATGGCCCTGTGACCAGCCTCAATGTCAAATCCACGATTGATTTCGGTGCATCGAAGTGTCTCGGGGTCAACACGATTGACCACAACATGCAGGTGACGGTTATCGGTGTCCGCGTGTAGTCCATAGATAATCTGATGCTGTTCCAATCCCATTTCTTTTTGCAGGAGTGTGACTGCCTCATCCACCTGTTTTGTTGTGGGACTTTCTCCGCGCTTCCAACTGAGCACGTAGTGGTTCACGGTATCTGCAGAGCGTACAGAATCAGTGGCAAGTGCGATCATCTCCGCGATCTGACTGTTAAGAAGATCCGTCAGAAAACCCCGTGCGGCGAAGTAGATACATTTTTCTGACGTGT
Organism: Drosophila nigromelanica; assembly: GCA_004149465.1. NCBI lineage: Eukaryota > Metazoa > Arthropoda > Insecta > Diptera > Drosophilidae > Drosophila > Drosophila nigromelanica. Next base: position 6,466 of record SCDS01001274.1, on the reverse strand, counting down.
CTGTTTTTTCCGGACTTGCCACATAGAGAATCAACCGCCTGATCCGCTCAGGCTTGGACGTCGATTTCTTCGGGTTTTTAATCTTTTTGATGATCACGACTGATCGCCTCGATTGCTGCTCTCAGTGTGTTTAGGGTAGCCAGTGTTTCCCGTGCATGTTCACCGTTACTCGACGTGTAAAGGTGTTTGAGAAGTCCGCCCAGGCGACGCAACTCCCGGATCATGACGATATCAGCGTGGGCAATAATCGGCCGACCAAAATAACGCCGTCGGACCAGTTCTGAGACACTCATGCCAGAAAGAGCGGCATCCTCTTTGAGACGATCTTTTTCATCTGTCGTCAGCCTGACATTGACGATTGCATCCAATGGGAAACGACTTCTGATTTCAAAAGGCATAATGTGGACTCCTTCTTTGGGAAGAAGAGAAGAAAAAAAAGCAGGAAGGAGCCAGCCTGTGAGACGCGGAGCGCCGAACGGTCTGGCGTGGTTTGTCACACCATGCGGCGCATGTGTGTGACAAACCCCATCCTGTAAATCGAATCAGTGATAGTTTACCACAAATAAGCGCCATTTTAGGCATGTCAAAAATTGCGATTTTAACGCCATCAAAAATATTGCCGATAATGTATAATGAAATCACAACAGCGAATCAGTTTGCTGATTTGAAGCGGGGACGACAATGCGCGCATATCACACGCGATCAAAAATAGACTCTATAAGAAAGAAAATATCCGAACTTCCGGAATTGAAAGCAGATGAGATTCAGCTCAGCAATAAAGAAAGTATTGCCGTTCTGGCCAACGATATCGCTATATTGAGAAAACGAGGATATGGGTTCGAACAGATTACCGACTTCCTTCGAGAGAATGATTTTGAAATTACGGTTTCCACGTTGAAGACATACCTAAGAGGACAAAATCCTGATGGTGGAAAAGAACCTAAAAATAATACGAGGAAGATTAAAAAACCTACGACTGAAAATAAAAAAGTAGCCAAAGTAACAGTAAAAAATGAGACAAAACGACAGACAAAGAAGCAGACGGCGAAGGAAGACAATAATCAGACTGAATTTCTGATTGCGCCAGATCGTGATGCATTATGAAGAGGGTGAATCTCATGGAAAATATTTATCTGGTTGGCGGTGGAAAAGGGGGCGTCGGCAAATCAATAGTGAGCATGAGCCTCATTGATTTCCTGATCCAGCAGAGAGGAAAAGTGTTGCTCGTGGAAACGGATACGTCGAACCCGGATGTGATGAAATGCTATCAGAACGAGGTCATATCAGTCGCCCTTAATCTTGATCATGTTGACGGCTGGATGGATCTCATCACTCAATGTGACAACCATAGAAATCATGTCGTGGTCATTAATTCGGCGGCCCGGAATGATCATGCGGTACAGACGTATGGGGATCGCCTTCAACAGGCCTTACCATTGCTGAAGCGCAAACTGATCACGTTGTGGGTTATCAATCGCCAGCGTGATTGCGTGGAATTACTAAGAAATTTTTTAGAACAAATACCTGAATCCAAAACAAACGTTCTCATGAATTCTTATTTTGGGAACAAGGAAAAATTTGAAACCTACAATAATTCGCAAACCAAGAAATATATTGAAAAACTCGGTGGAAAGTCACTTGTTTTTCCGGAAGTCGCTGATCGGGTTGCGGACGATTTGTACATCAAGCGGATGACGATTGAGAAGGCGGCGGAAGATATCCCGATTGGCAATCGGATTGAACTTCTGAGATGGCGGGCAGAAATCAAAAAGATGTTTGAGGAGGTTATCGAATGACAAAATTCGAGACCGTTTTCCAAGGATTTTATGGACGAAATCCCACGGATGCCGAGATCCAGGAGTATTACAGAATTAAGACCGCAATGGATATCCGGGACAACGATGCGTTGTGGCTAATTCTGATACCGTTTCAATACTACACGAAGGCACTACAGGATATTCCAAAAACTATCGAAATCGTCTCCGAGGAATTCAATGAGAATTCACGTCAGGCAATGCAGAGATATGAGGCAAAGATAAAATCAGATTTGAATTCCGCTGTCGCAGCAGCGGGGCAGGATGTTGCGTCTACAATCCTGCGGCGAAAGATGCAGATGTGGAGTGCAATTTCAATTGCAGTTTTTGCACTAGTCTGTGCAGGTCTGGTGACAGTTCTGTGGAGCGGAAGAACACAGATCCACGATGAGCATTATGACGCTGGTTATAATGCAGGCTACACCAAAGGAACTGCGGACGGGCAAAAAGAAGGATATAGCGCAGGGAGCAATGTCGGGCAGAAAACCGGTTACGAAAAAGGAATGGCGGATGCCCGTGACACGAATGCGCTGGCGATGACGTCCTGGGCGACGAGCGTTGCGGGGAAGAAAGCCCGGCAACTTTACGAGCATGGACTGATGGATCCAATCTATGTGCTTTACCAGACAGGTGACCTTGCCAAGATACTGAAATGTGCAGGAAGTGGGTGGTACATCCAGAACGGTTATTGTGTTAGTTCAGTAACGACCGATGGTGGGAGCGGAACTGTCTATGATGGCTGGAGGCTACCCTGACGATGGTTGCGTGTAGATAGAAATTCTGTGATCATCTGGACTGAGTTGCCTGTACGTGTGCTCGGCGTTAAGCGGACCTCCCGCTTCCGCCTACATCTCGGTCGTAAGAGGATATGTTTGATCATCCGGAAAGCTGACGGTCTGCAATAGCTCTCGTTACCGGTCACTGTCCTCCTCCAAACTGCTGATTGCTGCATGTGCAGCTGATCAGGAGAAAGTATCATGGAAAAGAAAACGCGTTTTCCATCGCCTACGCTGAAGGCGTTCGTGCCCTGGAATGCAGGAAAAATGGTTGGCGCCAAGAGGGCGCTCAAAGAAAAGCACGTTTGGGCCATTCGGTTCTGGCTGGGTAGCGAACAGCGTGTCAGAGACAGGGCTCTGTTTAATCTTGCTCTTGATAGCAAACTTAGAGGCTGCGATCTTGTCAGCCTCCGTATCGGCGACATCGTGACCAGCGGTCAGGTGCGTCACCGAGCCATGGTCATCCAGCAGAAAACCCGGCGACCTGTGCAGTTTGAGATTACGGAAACGACGCGGGAAAGTGTAAGGGAGTGGCTGGAGCATCGCGGTGGTGGCTTGAATGAGTATGTTTTTCCAAGTCGCCTCAGCGCCAAAGCTCACCTGAGCACAAGGCAATACGCCCGGCTCCTGGATCAATGGGTTCAGGCGGTGGGACTGATCCCCGGTGAATATGGAACTCATTCACTCCGCCGGACAAAGGTTGCCATGATTTATAAACGAACCGGTAATATCCGGGCCGTGCAGATTCTGCTGGGTCATACAAAGCTGGATAGTACAGTTCGATACCTTGGGGTGGACGTCGAGGACGCTCTGGCACTGTCTGAAGCTACGGATCTCTGAAATCGAATATGCCTCGGAAATTCTCTACCTCCTCCTTCTGTGTACATGTTATGATGACACATAGGGAGGAGACCATGAGTCAGCATCTTTTAGATAACTTGCCGTCCCCACAAAAAATCGGCGTTCGGGAATTCCGGGGAAACCTGACAACGTATCTGCGCCAAGTCAGACAGGGCAGGACGATCCTCGTGACGTCTCACGACCAGGTTGTCGCTGAACTGCGTCCGCCCGCTCCTTCCTATCGACCGCGTCGTCAGCCTGGAGCTCTTCGCGGGAGGATCAGAATGAGCGAAGATTTTGATCAGACACCTCTCGAGGTTCTTGAAAGTATGGAACGCGACCTGTGAAGGTTCTGCTCGATACGCATGCGTTGCTCTGGTGGCTTTCGGACTCCGGCCGACTGGGTGAGAATGCACGGGAGGTCATTGCAGATCCGGCCCACGATATTCTGGTGAGTATCGTGTCACTCTGGGAGATTGCGATTAAAATCCGTATCGGGAAACTGGATGCGGATATGAATGATATTCTGGCAGCCATTCCTGCGGAAGGTTTCTCTCTGCTGGGAATACAACCCGAGCACCTACAGATCCTGATGTCTTTGCCTCTGCATCATCGTGATCCGTTTGACCATCTCCTGATAGCGCAGGCGCAAGCTGAACACGCCACATTCCTTTCGGAAGACGGGCAAATGGATCACTACCCCATCAAGAGAATACGCTGTTCATGAATGCAGACACCGCAAGATCAGTCGAGCGGACTTTGCGGCCACATGTCTAGATACTGTCGCCACGATGGAGCCGACAGTGACGCAAGCATTCCAAACCTACCATGCCAGAATGAGGCGGGTGCTCGCTCATATCGAATGTCATCTCGACGATCAGCTGGACCTGGAAGCATTAAGTAAGGTCGCAGCGTTCTCGAAGTTCCATTTCCACCGGCAATTCACGGCAATCTTCGGACTGTCAGTTCATCGTTACATTCAACTGAGTCGAATGAAGCGCGCTTCGTTTCGGTTGGCCTATCGTGATGATCAGAGTGTCACGCAGATCGCTATGGATGCCGGTTACGACGCCCCGGATGCTTTTGCCCGCGCTTTTCGGCAACGGTTCGGGCAGTCGCCGTCATCATTCCGAAAATCTCCTGACTGGGAGACGTGGCTTACTGCCTTCGGGCCCATCATGAATGCGAGGAATATGCTCATGCAACAGATTTTCAACACAAGTGATGTGACCATTCGAGAGGTGTCACCCATTCGGGTGGCGATCATGGAGCATCGTGGGCCTCCCGCCATGATCGGGACGACCATTCAACGGTTCATCAGATGGCGAAAAACGGTAGGGCTTGTGCCGCGGAGTAGCGAGACGTTCAACATATTCCGTTGCGACCCGCGGACCACAAATCCAAACGATTACAGACTGGATTTATGCGTTGGGACTGAGCGGGTCTTCGAAGCAGTCAATGAGGACATTGTGTCCAGCACCATTCCTGGCGGGAGGTGTGCGGTCTTGCGGGTCGCAGGTCATACCGACGATCTGGAAACCGCGGCTCTCTATCTCTACCGCGACTGGCTCCCGCAAAGCGGGGAGGAAGCCCGCGACTTCCCCCTTTACTGCCAGCGCATCGCATTCTTTCCAGAGGTGCCTGAGCACGAGGCGGTTACAGACCTATTTCTACCGCTTAAATAAAAGACTGGAATGGCCGCCTGCACCTTCTAGAATTAAGCATGAGATAAGACAGCTTATCGCGTAAAATCCCTGTCCGTTTAGTCCCTGAGGGAAGCGGACCTCTGCTTCCGCCCTCATGCCAGTCGTAACGCGTGGTTAAAGCGTTTCCCTATAGCGGACACTGAATGAGAGCTATATGCTCTTGTTATGCCCGGTACCAAGCACCAAACTGTCCTTTGTTCTGCCGCTAAAGCTTATATGTCACGATGGCATTTGGTTGCCGGTGGCACCCCTGTCCGGACAGCAAGCTCCTACCTAGTTCCGGTTATCCGCGATGGCGCTCCGGCTATGCTGAAAGTGACGTCCGACCTTGATGAACGTCGAGGTAATCATCTCATGACGTTGTGGAATGGGCAGGGTGCTGCCGCAGTAATGGAACATGATCGAGACGCTCTTCTTCTTGAAAGAGCGGTAAGCGGTCGTACTCTCGCCGATCTCGTCTACACTGGCTTAGACGATGAAGCGACGCGAAACCTTTGTGAGACAGCAGGACTTCTGCACTCAGCTTCACTACTACAGCAAGAAAAAATGCGGCCTTTGAGAAGCTGGTTCGCTAACTTACTCGAACCGTCCTCGAACAGCGTAGAATGGCTGAAAGATTGCTCCCGTCAGGCTCACAAGTTGTTAAGTAATCCACAAGAGCAGATCGCCTTGCACGGAGACCTCCATCACGGCAACGTTCTGGACTTCGGAGCGCGAGGCTGGCGTGCCATCGACCCGAAGGGCCTTTACGGAGAACGCGCCGCTGATTTTGCGGCCTTATTTCTGAATCCCGATCTCTCAGACTCACAGCGGCCTTACGCTATTTCTCCGCAAAGGTTCGGGCATAGGATCAGGCTTGTCAGCTCACATGCGGGGATCGAGCCCGTCAGACTCCTGCGATGGGTCCATGCTTGGAGCGGCCTGTCCGCAGTCTGGTTTATGGAAGATGGGATTGCTCCGGAAACTCAGCGGGCTGTTGCGCATCTGGCGTCTAAGGCGCTCGGTTAAGAAGGCAGAAGAAGGTACCGCTTTCGCATCTCGGATCGGCCTTAAATCTGGTACACTGACATTTCCGAAATGTATCGATCTTACTGTCCAATGAGACAAGAGATTTAACATAATCTAAAACCTAAATAGTAAGTATGGAATTATGAGTTTAGAAAACAATGATGAACTCGAAAAATTTAAGAATTATATGTTTGAGAGGTTTTTTGAACTAGAAAGAGACAGTCGTGGTACCGTCTGGGATTTTGTAGGGCTGTCGGTATCCTTAGATTACCTTGCCTCCCTTAGAGCCTGACTCAAAAAGCGGTCTGAGTGATTTTTCGCA
>SCDS01001273.1:0-12979 GCA_004149465.1 Drosophila nigromelanica | reverse complement strand
TGACCCCCTCAGAATCGGGTTTAATGTTGATTTTTATACTAATTATGACTAACACAATCGATTAAAAACAAAAATTCGCAATTCTAAATTTTGAAAAAATTTTTTTTCGAAAATGAATAAGGGGGGAGTACATGATATTTTCACAAAAAAATGAAAAAAAATTTATTTTCAAAAATGCATATATTTTAAATGCAGAACCAATCTAGATGATAAAACATGACCAAAATGCCATCAGACATGAAAATCGGTTCAGTTTTGACAAAGTTATGAAAGTTTAAAATATGGGAGATATGGATCCGAGGGCTTTACTTGTCAAAATTTTTGCCAATTTTGGCATGATTTTTGACAAAAAATTTGACCCCCTCAGAATCGGGTTTAATGTTGATTTTTATATTAATTATGACTAACACAATCGATTAAAAACAAAATATCGCAATTCACAAAAATATGAAAAAATATTTATTTTCAGAAGAACAAATAAAGAGGGTAATGTTAATTATTGATATACATCATATATAGAGTTAATAGTGTCGAAACTGTCTCTTTGATATCTTAAACTTTACGTGACAAGAATATAGTCCCCTCAGCAAGAGCATAAATAGACGAATTGACCAATTAAGCTAATGCTTCGTTAATCTAACTCTATCTATAAACTATGGGTAAAAAATGTAGAACATCTATGTCTATATCGTCTGAGCTGATGATATCGTAAATGTCTCTATCAAAGTGTTACATAATTCGTCTCAAAGTTATAAAACCCACTGCAATAAAGAGGCCACAAAAAGACGATTAAGTCGAGTACCCTCTTCACGTAACCCCAATCAAGGTGTCAGCTAAGGTTCATGTTTGGGTAGGAAGCCAACTAGTTTCTATCGACTCAACTGTGGTAAAAAGTCAAGGAGTCGCGATGGAAGACGTCATCGCTTAAAAGCTAATCAATTTTAGCTCGAGTCGACTTGGAATTTTCCACTTGATAATGATAATTATGGGTGTCAATCAAACGAGCTGCAAATGCGTGTTGCCGTGTTTGGCTCTAAAAGCCCCAACCTGTTTCTACTCTACTCATCTCTCGTGCCGGCATTTGTCGAGCCGCCATAAAGGGAGAGAGTGAGCGAGAGAGAGAGAGAGAGAAAGAGGGAGAGAGAGCGAGAAAGAGTGGCGCTCTTCAAGGGGAGATTATGGCACGCAAACTTCGCTCTCAGCGAGGACGAAGCATAAAAGCGCGTGACAAGCCAAAGGAGGCGCATTCACAGGAGCAAACTTGGAGCACACGGTTCGTTCAGCGGCAAAGGAAACGGAAGAAGCAGACGAAAAAAATAATATACACAAAAAAAGTGCATAGTGAAAACGAAAGCAAAAGCAAAAGAAGTTTAGCTCAAACCAAGAAGAAAAAAACACAAGTGCTTGCACTTGAAGAAAAATTGTAAAGGAAAGTGACGCAAGGCTCGAAACCAAGCCAAACCCACCGAAAGGAAACTGCCCCCTTCCGATTAGCGCTGCGAATGTGTCTATAGTCAAGTGAGCTTCAGCTGTCCAGTTTGAGTGTGACACAGATTCGGAGCCACATCCCAGAGTGCAACCAGCGTCTGTGAAAGCATTATCGATTAATTTGAGTCGAGCTACGCGGGGAGACTCGCTGCTGCAGTTGCCAGAGGCCAACAAAGCGGACGCAGTTCGTCCAATTCCAAGGCAAGCGGCCGAAAAGAAAGCCACAACAACGGAGCCATTCAACGAGCGAGATTTGGTGTTAGGCGCTGTCCGAGACGCCGCTAACAGTAAAACGCGCACATTGACGCTCAAAAAGACAACGCCACATCGATAGAAGCAGCAGACGGAGAAGGAGAAGGAGCCGAAGGGACGCAGACGGAGACAGGTGGCAGCCAGCAGGAACCGGGAAATGGCTTACCTAATTAATATACTCAAGTTCAATGTGAAGTACTTAAAAAATCAATAATTCGCCGTCAGTCAGACAATTGTTGAGGCAGTGCCATCAGCTGCGTTTATCAATACATTTTTCGTAAAAGGAGCACACGAGCGGATACCCTACATCACCCCCCTAACTCCCCCCTTCCCAACCGTCGCTGAACACACTCTACTCTCTAGCTGTCTCGCTCTCGCTTGCTGTTGTTTGCCTCTGCTTGCTGCGCCACGTCCGCTGCGACACCCATTTTCCGACTGTGCGCGTACAATGGAAAAGTCTGAGAAATTTTCAGATTACCTCTTCGCCAAAATGGGTCCACCGAATATGACGGCAGCCGTGCACGGCACCGAGCTGCCACCGAAGACCACGGAACGCAGCGATGCGCCCCTCGAGCTGACCGGCTATCGGAAATGGCTGAGCGATAATCTCATGCTCCTCGTAACGCTCTCCGGCGTCCTCTTGGGCGTCATTTTGGGTGAGTAGCAAATATACTTGACCTGAGAATATCTTCTTAAATATAATTAAAATGGGATATAATGATATCGAATAAGTGCCACAAATATTTGTTGTTTTTATTTTTTAATTATTCAGAATGGTGAAGAATTCTGAATATTTTAACAAATTATGCTATTGATTATTTTGAAATTAGTTATGAATCATATTTGCCTTCAGAAAGTACTTTAAAGTTTTAAAAATATATATGAAGAATAAGCTTGTATTAAGTTCTTATGGACTGGATTTTCATAACGTTTATCGTTGATTTAAGTATATAATTCTTGGCTATTATAGACTGTTCAGGAAATCAAAAATAGCAAATTCGGTTTTTGGCAGTGTCTCTTTAGTAACTTTAGTAACTACTAACTAACTTTACACTTTAAACAGAGTATTGTGAAGTCGCTTACATCAACCTGCAAAATTTTCAACATTTTTTTTTTGAGTCCACTCAAAATCTGCCTGTTTTCTCCGTGTGCAGGGCTCTCTTTGCGACCGCTGCATCTGCACGAGGATTCCATCATGCTGATCTCGTATCCGGGTGAGCTGTTCATGCGCGTGCTGAAGCTCATGATTCTGCCGTTGGTCATCTCCAGCCTGATTGCCGGCTCGGCCAGTTTGAATGCCAAGATGAATGGCAAAATTGCGCTGCGTACGATTTTCTACTTTGCCGCCACATCGCTGTTTAATGCAGCGCTGGGCATTGCACTTGTGTTGCTCATCCACCCGGGTAATCCGGATTTGCATAATGCGGATGCGCGCGCGTCGGACAAACGAGCCGTTAAATTGCTGGACAGCCTCTTGGATTTGGGCAGGTGAGCGAGAAAAAACGCGCGTAAGTCGCGCGAAACAAAACTGCTTGCATGTAGTAGTTTTACACAAGCAGTGCAAAATTGTGGGAGTAAGGCAAGCCACATTGCTTATGCATTTTGAGACATGACTTCCCATATATTTTTCATTTGACGTTTAATTCTTTTTATAAAATATAATTTGAGAAACTGCTTCAGGCACGAATTGCATATAATTTTAGCGGCTTTATTATTTAAGATGGCTTGCGGCAATTGCTTCATTTTAATGCTGGACTTTTCAATTAAATTGAACTGCTGCTAAATCATCTTTTTCACCTTGTGATTAGTGAATAAAAAATAATCGAAACATCGATGTTAACAGCAGCCATTTTTTTCAAATATTATATGGATGTACGTCGATCGAATCTTATAAATAAATCAGCATTAAAAGCTAAAGTTGCAAACTTCAAAAAGAAAGGAAGCTAATGTTAGTGATGTTAAAAAAAAAATAGCAGCGGAGATTTTCAATTTTAAATATAATAAACTGTTTTCGATAGCAACATAATATTCTAATGTAATATCGAATTTTGAAGAAAAAACATAACTTAAATTTATAATGCGCTGCGGCTTTCTTCATTAGCTTCTGGCAAGAAATGTTTAAGTTCAATTACATATAAATACACTGTTAATAGCACTGCTTGAGCTAATTTTGAACAAACAACTGCTTGACTTGGCAACCATAAACTTACCTTTAAACACAGTGAACTGCTTGCTGAGACTGTTACAAATTTGAATATTTGAATTGCTTACAGAAACGTGTTCCCGGACAACTTGTTCCAGGCATCGATACAACAAGCGCACACCGTTTACCTGCCCAAGCCGAGCACGCTGCACAGTGTGAATGAGACAGCAAACGATACGGCCGCGGTGCTGGTGCACGGCGTGGAGGCGCAACGTCAGATGCCGGAACTGGAGACGGTGGTGCTGGTGCGGGATATCCAATATCGGAGTGGCACCAATACGCTGGGCATTGTGTTCTTCTGTCTCGTCTTTGGCACCGTGCTGGGCACCATCGGGCAGAAGGGCCAGGTGGTGGTCGACTTCTTTGCGGCCGTCTTCGAGGTGATCATGAAAATGGTGACGTGCGTCATGTGGCTAACGCCGGTGGGCATCAGTTCGGTCATCGCTGGCAAGATACTGAGTGTCGACAATTTGAGTCTGGTGATGGCGCAGCTCATTTGGTTCATCATCACGGTGGCCATCGGTGTGCTGATCTACCAGTTCATTGTGATGCAGTTCATCTACTTTGTGTTCGTCCGACGCAATCCCTTCAAGTTCTACACGGGCCTCATTGAGGCCATGCTAACTGCATTTGCCACCGCATCAACGTAAGCCATTTAAAATCTAATCTCCCTGCTCTCTCTCTCTCTCTATTTATCTCTATCGAGAGATAAACCCCCTTCACTCCCTTTCTTTCTCTGGTTGATATGTGAACGTTTAACATGCTACAAATATTTTTCCTTCTTTTTGGTTTTCCAATCGTTTGATTTTCCATTCGTTGTTTTTATTGAAAACTCCTTTGATTTGCCAACATTCACAAAATTCACAAAAAAAACACACAAACCAAAAAAAAAAAAAAAAACAAAACCACAAATGAAATTGAAATCGAAAACGAATTTGAAACCGTTTCGCAAACCTTTGTCAACTGATCTGGCAACGCCTGCAGCGCCGCCGCATTGCCGCTCACATTCCGCCTGATGAACGAGAAGCTGCGCATCGATCCGCGCATCACCCGCTTCGTCCTGCCCATTGGCTGCAACATCAACATGGACGGCACCGCCCTCTTCATAGCCGTCGCCTCCATCTTCATCGCCCAGATGAGCGGCATGGTCCTCGGCTTTGGCGAACTGCTGACCGTGCTGCTCACCTCGACAGCCGCCTCCATGAGCTCGGCCAGCGTGCCGAGTGCGGCACTGGTGCTGCTCCTTGTCGTCCTCACCGCCATCGATGCGCCCGTCCAGGATGTGACGCTCCTCTTCGCCGTGGATTGGCTGGTGTAAGTTCACCCCTTGGCTAGTATAAAGTTTACAGTGAAAGCTCTCGAGAACGTTCAGCCAGGTTATTCAGTGACATACCCTGTACTAATTAAAACTAGTATCGAAAGGGTATTTTCGTTTTGTGCCAACGAATGCAACAGTATAAAGAAATCATCTCGAATCCTTGATCAGAATGATGAGTTGCATTGATCGCCTGTCCGTCTGTTTATCTGTCTGTCTACCCGTAAATGTATGACAATCTAGCTTTCCGACACTTTAACTTTTTATCTTATTTATTTTCAATTACCTCAATTTCGATAAATATCGATTTAAAACCTATGCTTGTAACAGCTATAAATATCTGTTGTAGTATATATATTTTCTACATTTGGATAAAACATATTTTACCTGTTTTAACAGGCACTGCTTTGTTGTAGAGCTGGGAGCAGGGCATCTACTAGTCGAGCACTCCCAACTCTTATATTGTTATGCTAAGAAAAATTTGCATTAAAATGCAAACGCAAAAAAATATGCCGGTATTTATACAGAAAAATATGCAATAAAAAATTTGTATATATTTTTAAAAGAAATAGTTTAATGTTCAAGTACAGTTTTCGAATAATTATTTGCGGTATAAACGTATCCGGTTCAAGGATTTTTTTGGTTTTGTTTTTGACCATAATAATAGATAAATTCGATCTAAAACATATGGCAAACTAGGCAATAGAAAAACCAGAACTGTAAAAACCTGGCTTATTGTTGTAGTAGTTCCCCCAAGGCAGCTGTTCGTCAGCCGAGTTTATACTGTGCTTAAAGTAACGATTTTAATGCGCCAATTTTACAGGGATCGCATTCGGACCACCAACAACATGCTCGGTGATTGTTATGCCGCCGCCGTCGTCGAAGAGCTGTCCCGCAAGGAGCTGATGGCTCTGGATGCCGCTGCTGTCAACTATCAGGTAAAGCTGAAGGAGAGTTCCCAGCACTGACAGTTTTTAAAAGAGCCTACACTTAATGCAGGATCTGCCCGCTGGCACGCCCAATGGACATGGACTTGGTGGCCTGCTGGAGGGTCAAACGGAACTGGAATCCCCCGGCAAATGCCAGCTAACGGATGCCGTTGTGGTGGACATGAGTGCCGTGATGAACAATGTGAATCTGCAGCAGGAGCAGAGCAATCGACGCGTCTAAATGATCTAAACAGGATATAGAAGGAGGTTACAACTCCAGCACGTAGAGTACCACCAATAGACCACAGTGTTCCCCCAATAATAACATCAACAACAACAATAACAACAACAACACCACCTTTTGATAGACTTTTTAATTTTTGATGCAAAAACTTTTCAAAAGAAGTTAAGAAAAAAAAAACAAAAGAGAAAAACCTTTACAGAAATATCAATCCAACTGTTTGTGAGACTGTCCAAATAGAACTTTTGTATGAGTTGAGTCCAAACCAAATGAAATAATCCACATATATACATATATACATATATATGCACTTGTATTCGAATTTGAGAATTTACCTAGCCAGATGCTAATATACACACGACTCAGATCAGAAACGATAATGATGATAACAGATTCAACTATAGTAGACGCCACCTACCAGATTCATATATATACATATATATAATATAAACCACATATGAATCAATTAATAGGCATATATACAACATGATACAAATATCAATTAGTAGCAACAAAATATTCTTATTATTATATACACAAACAATTTCAAGGGGGAAAAAAACATTTTTGTGATGTGTTTTAAACTATATGCATAATCTCTATGGGTATTATTTTATAAGCGCCTCGGTCGACTAGGCGACCTATTTTTGTGATTGTGTCTTTGACGGCGAAAAGGGAACATTTTAATATTTATGATTTATAATTATTTTTCTTACATATACGTATATATATATAAATAATATTTTACAAATGCGCAGGTTGTAAACGAAGTTGGCCTAGTTCTAGTTTTAATTATTCGAATCCACAAACACACAGTCCTAAAGTTTGATTTGTTTAATATAGACGATTACATACATATAGCCCCAATGCATACGTAGACTGATAGTAGATTTAGTGTGATTATTGAAACATATACTTACTTATAAAGCATACTAAACCATATCCAACATTCGATTTGTACGCATACGCCGAATACAATAAACAAAATAAATAGTTATTATGTCAAATAATAAAACTTGATTTGTTTGCTTTCAATTGGAAATGCGCATATGTACATATGTGAATATGGAGAACTTATCTAGTATTCGGGTTTTAAATATAGTGGTTATCCGGTTTTGCACGGGCTGAAGTTTTTTTTTATCTTCTTGTTGCCAGCTTGCCATTACATTTATTAAGTTCAGTTTTGGTTTTTATGAAAATAAGTTTGGTTTTCTCATAAGGGTCATTTGTCATTAAAGGGTTTATGTTCTTAACCAAACAAAGATTTTTTTATATTGGAGAAAATATATTAGTTTTTAAAATTACTAACAAAAGTTGTATGTCAATCCGGAACAAATACTTTTAAATACAAATTTCATCCAAATTCCACTCTAGTGGGTGAAATTTATTGAAAATACCCAATTTATTTCACTAATAATTTATTAATACAAAATTTAAATTAAACTATTAAGTTATATAATTATATATATGATTGTAATTTTATACCTATATGTATATCTATACGCTTAAATATTTTGTCCATCTATCTATTATTTTATCTTTGTTTATACCAATTATTTATATACACATTCAAATTTGCATAAATACTCAAAGCTATAGAAGAAAAATCCATTCAATTGCACATAATCCGCTTATATTTATTTTATCAAATCTATTGATTTATCGATACATTATGCACATGTTGGATCGATAAAAACGGCACCCTTAAGTACTCATTTCGACATTTTGATTAGTTGCCGTGCTAAAACGGATATTTGCCTATCAACATGGCCATAAATCGTTCGATCGATCGATCGATCGATCGATCGCTGTTGAGTGAATGAGTAAATGAGTAAATGAGTGTATGAATCATCTACAAGTTTATTCATTTTAATAATTTAACGCCTGCGAACGCTGCAAGTGGTTCAACACGGGCCAACCAAATCGAGCCTTATATAATTATATAGACACAAGTCGTATCTAATATAGATACTTACATGTGTGCAAACAACTGGGGCAGGGTCCGATTTCGATTCGCGGTCGAAGCATAGTCGGAGATAAGGCAATTTGACTGCGCCTGGCACTCTGGCTGACTCCAACTATCAGCCGTGTGCAGCTTTGCAGCCACGTCAGGTGTCAATCCACGAGCCCCAGCAATAGTCACAGCCACAGCCGATCCGGACCAGCTCACAGACCCGCTGACTCGCTGCCTGAATGCACTTGAGGCCAACTGCGAGCGCAGGTGAATGAATCAAGCACTGAATAAACAAATGAGCTGCAAAACACATGGCGGCTATATTTGTATGTCTATATGCCCTAACAGTGCGGGTTACTCGGTCTTAATCAAAAAAAAAATATGTACAGAATTAAGTTATAGATTGATATATTTCAAGTATTCCGGATAAGAAATGAGAGCTGAGTAGTTATAGCCATGTTTGTCTGTACCAAACCTATGAAAACTTACCACAACTCTCTCCATACAACTTGATACATCCGCTTCGCTATTTCTAAGATTTGTAGGTTTAATGTTCTATATATGTAGCAGTTAATCGAATTTGGCTGTTTTTCATTTCATTTCTTTTCAATGTATTAAAATAAAATTATCTGTTGTTCGGCTCACGATCAATTTATATTAAAAGACAGCTTTGTTCCTTGGTTCTTGAAATTCTTGTCAATATTAAGTGAAAAAATTTTATATTTTTTATTATTTTATATACGATTATGAATTTGTAGACCTTGGTTTTGGGGCGACCTTGGTTATTAAAATTACTCTCAATTTTTATAGACTTTTTTTTAACTATTAGCAAAAATAAAAAATGTGTTACTCACAAAAAATATTGTTTATTTAGTTAACAACATTTAATTGACTACCTTACATCCCACTCAACCTCAATTGCGTAAGTTTGGCTATATATATAGACATGTCTAAGAATTATAGGATTACTTTAATAAACATGTCTGTTAAAGCATTTAATCTTCGGTTATGCCAATACATATTTGGCTATATATATTTTTTGCTTCATATAAAGATGGAAAAACCGTGCGGTCTCTGTGTGTGGTGTTGTTTGGTGGTGCTTTGGTGGTGCTTTGGTGGTGTTGTACTTACGTATCAAAATTGTAGTCGCATTCAAAAGTGCGCAATTGCAAGCCCAACTGTCGGCTCTTGCCAGTCCAACTGTCTCGCTGTCCCACCTGTCCCACCTGTCCAACTGTCCCACTGGCTGACTGCTCTTGTCGCGTTGGCTGGTTGTTCGTTTCACTGGCGTTGGAGTGTTTGGCGTCTGAAGGTCTACTTGGCAGCAGCTTTGGAGTGTGTTGGCGTTGCCGTCGACGTCGCTGCTGCTGTTAAAATGAAATACGAGTGCAAACAAACCGCCACAACTGCCGCAAAAATGCATTAGCTAACCCAAACATAACGAATTTCAAATACCCTCTACAAATGTCGTGCATACATTTTGTAGAGAAACGAGGAATGGGGTTAAAAAAAAAGCTAAACAAATATTTATTAAATTAATTTATATTTTATTATTAAAATAAATTATTAAAATAATTGAATATCAAAAAAAAAAAAACAGCTAAACAAATATATATTAAATTAATTTATATTTTATTATTAAAATAATTCAACATCAATTCAATTTAATAAATTGGGAAAGTATATTCACAATCTAATTTTTGCTGTACTTTCTATATCTACAGAAAAAAGTTATTTAATCATACTTGATCCATTATTGTCAAAATTAGATTTTTCTTAACTAATCAATAATTTGTATATAAATGGTGTAAAGTATTACCAAGTCAAAGGTATTTCTGCGTAGGGTATGTTAACCCCTAAGCGCTCTAGTTCGAGATCAGACAGATTGCGGCTGTTTGCGGCGCAGTTTAAAGAATAATGGGCCAACATATGCGAATAACCATGTGAATACTCAAATGAATATATGTGAGTGTTAAGCTCACGTTTTTTTGTGTGTGTGTGTGTTGACACTTGGCGAATATGTTAAGTAAGTAACCATCTAGAGGCGAATAAAAATCGTAAAATAAATGTGCAACAAGTTGCCGCATTTGCATAACTGCAGCTAATTAATTCAATTAGAAGAGTAGTCACAGCAATTCTTGAGTCGGATTTCACTTTCGTGGCAAACGCTGATGCTAAAGCTGCTGTTAAAGCTGCTGTTGAAGCTGTTGTTGAAGTTGTTGCCGCTGCTGAAGCTGCTCCCAAATGATTGAGTGCTTGCGGAAGTTGTTTTTGTGTTGACAATTGACAGGTAGCTTATCTCAAAACGAGACGGATGACGATTGCACGGACGGACAGAAGATAGATAGCATCTGTAATTTGTTTTTACTTGTGTTCGACAGAGGCGTGGCAATGCTGTAAAGTTATCGGCTAGAGATATCGATATATTGTATTTAATGTTGTAGCTGGTTAAGTAATATCCAAGTAAAATACAATATGCATCTACTAAAAACTGCAATTAATAGTTATAAATAAGGGAATTCAGGTTAATTTTATAGAGTTGCAAGACTGAGACTAATTTCACCTCTAGCTGATTTCGATAGCTACCACCAACAATGCTATCGATAACCTAAAAAATTTTACAAGTGCGTTTTCAAATGCAATTTTATAATAACAAAATCCATTAGGGCAAAAACAATCTATGGTTATCAATATGGTTAGTGTTATTTATAACTTTGTAAGAATTTCATAAATGTCGCTAAATATAATTTATTTTTGTTTTAATTTAAAAATTCAACCTGAGTCTGTTCGTGTATTGTAGTTGACTTTACAACACAAACAGAACAACGATAGATGACAGTTTTAAAATTTTCGTATAAATTAATACTTGTATAGATTTTTTTAATAATGGCATTGAATGTAAGTTTCAATACTATCGATATTGTTTTTGATTAACCAGTATTAGAAATCAATACGATTTCTTATCACATCGAGAGTTGATGATGTGGATGCATTTATGGCTCTATGGATACATTCTCTTAATAGAGGTATATTACAATAGAATTAGTTAAACGATATATTCGATCGATTATTTATCGATTCTTTCAAGATGATTAGCTAAATATATACATACAAATACATTGGCTTAAAAGAATATTAAATTATATTTGGATAAGCGATGATGTCAATTTGTTTGATTATAAAACTAAAACTGGCATGTGAAACTCAAAAGTCGGTTCTATCTAAAGTGTCAACGATAGTTATTAAGTTACATAAGTAGATTACTATAGAGATAATTTAAGTTGGACGAAACCAATCGTCTTATCGATTATGTTGCTGTTAGCTTAACATCACCCAAATATACATACATATGTATAAATATATGCATGCACATGGAGAGATTGATAGATAGATAGATAGATGATTCAATAGATAGATTGCTGTTCTAATCAAACCGGGCGCTTAAGTTGTTCCCGCTCTTGGCTGTTGTGGTAGGGAACAGCATTTGCAACAGCCTGAACATGACAGTTTATGGCCAATCTGTGCGCGCACCGAGCTCCTCTATAAATTTGCAATCAACTTCTATCAGGCTGGCCCCAGAACGTGCCAGCGCTAACGTTTCTATTCACACGCCTCAACTGGCCCCCGAGTCCGGGCCAACGGGAACGGGTACGCGATTCTTTCATGGTCTGACTTTGGAAGATTTTCTGAGCGAGAGTTGCTGTTGATTCTGCTGTTGGTTCTGCTGCTGCTGCTGCTGCTGCTGCTCTGCCAGTGATAGATTGGCCCACATTCGTTGTGAGCCGCGTTTGGCTGCCAAGCCAAATGCGGCGACCAATTTTCCAGGCAACGTCCGCTGCAGCCCCCCAGCCTTCAGCCCCTCAATATCATAAGCAATCTCAACCCCTGCTACCATATCATATACAGTGAAAACTCTTTTGAATATACACCCAAAGTTCTGGCAGTTATTTTATCAGAGGGTGCTGCCTTTTTATTAAAAGATATGTTGTGGAAATATTAAAAATACATAACATAATTTTGGTTTTCAACTAATTATTTTAGTTTATATTAAGTTTCGTTGTTTTTTTCGTTGTTTTTTTTATTATTTTATTTTATTTTATTTTTGTACAACTTAATGAAAATTATGAATTTAACATTTAATTTAATATTTTAAAACAATTTTTTATATGTTTTTTCCAATAAGAAAATTGTTGGTTCAGACTAAAGATAGTTTCTGTTCAAAAAAGAAAGTTTTTTTTACCAAAAATTAATCTTGACATTTATTGAAAATGTAGGCACAAAATCATGAGTCCCACAAAAAAAAGTGTCCGTCCTAAGTTGGCAGAGCTTTCACTGTACTTAGTTACAGTCATCGTCATACGTTGCCGCCGCGTCAGAGTCGTCGCCTTGGTAATCTAACCAAATTACTGTGGTGTTCACAAACACGTTCTCTAAACGGTTTCATAATAACAACGCTGCCGCAGAGCTAAAGAATTTCTGCGGACGTCTGCAGCTTCCTTCTCATAATGTGAATATGCAGCTAAAGCTCATCTCAAAGAACCAGTGTGTGTGTGTGTGTGTGTGTGTGTGTGTGTGTGTGTGTGTGTGTGTGTGTGTG
>SCDS01001272.1:0-12983 GCA_004149465.1 Drosophila nigromelanica | reverse complement strand
ACAGCCTGTGAATTTCTTATTACTTGAGAACTTATCAAACCACCAACCAGCTTTCTTCCCTGCTCAACTATCTATCTTTGCAGCAATATACTTTCTATCCATCTTTATTCCTTTCTGTATCTTCAGCATTCACACATGCCGCAGCACAAATCTGTACATATTCGATGTATATATATATACATACATACACATAAAGTTATTGTAGTAATTTGCAACAATTGTAAGATTGACGAAAAACGTTTTAAATAAACTCATTCATCGTTTTTATTTATGCGAAAATTCAATGGATTTTATTTAAAGATATCAATGGAGGAGGGCGAAAATGCCTAGGAATCCTAGGAAATCAATAAGATCATTTATTGATTTAATTAAAAACCTCTCAGGACACATAACTATATCGGAGGGCTTAGGCTAAAATCAATATCTTTGACATATGAAAAAATTATAAAGCTGTCATTTTTTTTATCTTATTTCAAAAGATTATCATTATGCTTATATATAAAGATAAAGGTTGCTTGAAATTAAAAACTTAAAGAAAATGTAACGCTTAAATTGATATTAAATAGATTCTTTTTCAAGAATATTGTTTTAAATGTTTTTATGAAAAATTAATTTCAGATGGTGGGTCTGAATTTTAACGCAGGTTAAAACATAATTTTCTTTAGAGTATATTGTTTTAAAATGGTATCATAAATTTGGTTCTTTGCAAGTAATAAAAGAAAATGAAATATATAAATGTAAGTAGTGCATATATTTCCCTATGCATTAGACTTCCCAACCCAAGCCAATTAAAAAGTGTTACGTTAAGCGAACTGGGTAGTCATTAAAATACCTAAGGTATAAATCTAACTGGATAATCAAAGTAATAAACAGTACTATATAATACGACCTTGGACATTTTGTGTGCAGCTGAGCTGCGCTCATAGATCTAATCTAACCTTGAAAAAATTACAGATTGCTTAATTGATTTCAATATCGAAAAGAATGTCTAGATCAAATATGTCTTTGTACTTGTTTAAGTGTTCAAATCGAACTGTATACTTAGCAGTTAATGCTAGATGATATGTTTGGACGGTTTTTACGACAACTCAACGGTAGTCAAGACCGGGCCAATGTACATTTGAGCCAACTAATTGGCCGAAAGGCGTCGTTATATGCAGCGCAATTAAGATTGCGACCACAGGGCGTATGCTTAATTATGCAAACGCTTAGCAGTAATTATAGCCCAGCAATGGCAACAGCCAGCACCTGACCGAATCGAACTATATAATAGATATAGATAGATATATATATATATATATATAGATATATGTAGGGTGGCACTATGTAGAGCTATAAATTATGGCAGCAGCTAATTACAGATTATCAAGACAAGAATCTCAACTTGAACTGTTACAAAGCTAATGTTAAATTTTTTTTAATATTACATTTTTGTTGGCGTTGGCGTTGGCGTTGGCCAATACAATAACTTAAAGCCAATCTGCGAGTGGGGCTTAAAATGCATTTGGTGCAACGACACCTGACTGGTTTTCTGGGGTCTACTTGGGGTTTTGCTTGGGTTTCTTTTTGGGTTGCCGCCTCGAAACTGGTTCAAAATGCGGCTGCAATTCGCAAGGTTTTGTTTTCTTTTTTTTTGTTTTTGCATCTAAATCCAATTGTCCATTTGCATAATTGAATTGTTGGTTTGCTTTTTGTTTAGCGGGTGTCTTTGTACTGTGATTTAATTGTTTCACCTAATGGCTGCCTACGTGGGTGGATCTATTGGAACACAGTCCCTGTCTATAACACCCACGCGCGCAAAATATAATCTTAAGCGCTAGGGTTTGCTCTGGGGTGTTATGTAAAATCCATGTAAATACGCTCAATTTTGAAATGTGGGGCGGTATAATTAAAAATGCAATAAGGAAGTAATGAAAGAATTAACATCTAAATTTGTATACATTTGTAAGCCAAAGCATACTTATGATTATAATTAAACATAAGCTTTTATTATAAAATCTTTATTATAATATATATTACGTTAGTCTAACTTAATTGCCAAAATTAATTACTAATTTTAGTTCTTTACTCCTTTCTTTAACGAACAGAAGGGAGAGGGGAGGGTCTGAGCTAAAGCTTAATTCAAAATTTTGCTTATTTAAGTAAAAGATTTTACAACAAAAAAATGTATTAAATATATAAAGAAAAAACAATTTCAAAATACATAGCAACGATTGTTTTTGCTGCCACAACTTTGTCAAAACAGAGCCGATTTTCAGCTTTAATGCCAATTTAGACTAGGTTCATATTTATTGGTTTATAATTTTAGTAGCAATAGAGCATCTAAAATATATGCATTTCTAAAAATATAGTATTAGCGCCATATTTGTCCCAAATTTTAAACTGAAAAACCTTTGTCGACACAGAATAGATTTAAAAATTATTTTTATTGTGAAATTATAACAAATTATATTTTGTTTTTAAAAAGAGAATCCACACGACTGTTTTGCTTGGATTTGAATACAATGTTAAAAATCAAATAATTTTTTGAACATCACTATTCAGAGTGAGCTTTGCAGGTTATTTAAAGTTCATAGCAAGTATTTAATAATCGGTTAATATTCATTGTTATGGCCATAAAAATTTATTATCTTTGAACCAATTATAGACATTTGGATTGTAAATCAATTAGGTATTGTCATACCCTATTCAGGATATGAATCGAACCATAATTGGATTGCAAGCTAGTCACATTATATGCTAATAAAATACAATTACAATTAAGTAATTAAAAAATAGAAAAAAAGTCAAACGTGGACGCTGACGCAGTGAAAATAGACTAACCGGAACTGCAACTGAAAAGTGGGTTGGGCACAAATGCATTTCTGAACATGGCTAAGATCGTTGCGTTTGATCGATCGCTTTGACTGAGTGCTGAGTGTGAATATGAGTGTGTCTGGTGGCTGTGCTCATACAATGTCAGCATGTTCTGGCCGGGCATGTCATTAGCTGTAATCACATGTATGCAAAAGATATGTACATAATATACAAATCAATATGTATCGGAGCTATGTGCATTGTTGGCCTGAACTCGAACTCTCACTTGACTGAACTTATGCCGACCATTGGTTTATCTGGTTTTTTGCTATAAAACTGGCCACAGAATCGCCAAGAGATCAGTTCAGAACAAGAGTTCAACAATAGCGCAACAAAGCAAAAACCAAACAATTACCAAAATGAAAGTGAGTACCCACAAGGATATCTAGGCTAAGGCCAGGATTCACTTTTATTACACACTTGCAGTTCGCCATCGCTGTCGTCTTTACTCTGGCCCTTGCCATGGGCGTGCAGTCTTCGGTGATTCCGTTGATCTCTCAGCTGGCTGGTCATGGTCTGTCCTATACCGCTGTGGCCAATCCCGTCCTGGCCGCACCATGGGCCGCTCCTGCGGCTCACTGGCCCGCCGCTGTCTCTGTGGGCTCATGGCCACCAGCAGCGCCAGCTGTGATTGCCGGTCCTGGACCTGCCCTGGTCGCTGGCCATGGAGCCGCTGTGATCGCCGGTCATGCGCCCGCCGTCGTTGTCGCCCCCGCTGCCCATGAGGGCGTCTACACCGCTCAGACCCGCGGCGCCGTGCACACCGCTCCGCTGTCCGGACACATCCAGTCGGTGGCTTCGATCAACGCTGCTCCCGCACCCGGCACCATCTAAATGCTAAATTTTTGGATTTTCGAGCCAGCGACCCGCCATGGAACTGCCAGCAAATTGTACAGGAAATGAATATGAAAATGAAAAAAATAATGTTGTAAATAGGTTTACTTATAAACAGGGTACTCGCACCAGCCATCAAAATTTTCCTTTTCGATCGCACTCGCAACTTTTTCTCTCTTGCTCTCTATTTATTCAAAAGCCATTTTCGTAACAAATACCAACTGTGAAAACGACTTTCTTCCTAGACAATAAATCTTTGTAAAAAGTTTAAAAAAAATCGAACTTTTATTGATACAGATTCAGTGATAAATACTGAATAGAGACTTGTTTGAATTTTATTTCAAAAATTTCAAAGAATACAATGCTATATACTATAAAAATTCGAGAGTGTCTGTAATTAATTCTACAAATTAATACAAACTAAAATAATCGAACTTTTATTAATTATATAAAAATTGTCAGAGTTCATAGAAATTATTCAATGATTAAACAATCGATAAAGTTGTTCAAGGTGTTTAGAAAACGATTGCAAGCTACCGAACTAGATCAATATTTGTTGTATTTGTTGGTTTGATTAGAGGTTATAGGTCCAGGAATTTGTTTAGTCATTCAGATTAGTTAGTCAGCTGCTAAGCTGAAGGTTGCTATTAATTACGTGCATAAACTCTTGTATTGCAATTATCGGAGTATGTTATATAAAACTGGCGAAGTTTTTTTTTGTGAATTAAGCAATTATTAGAACAATACGAGAATATTCAGGTATTTAATCATATATGTCTATAAATCGTTTGAATGCAAGGAGGTTGAAATGTTTATAAATACAGATCGCAGGGTGCAGGGTATCTCCTAGTCGTCCGCTCCCGACTGGAGCCTTATCAATTGTATTATCGATAATTTTAAATAAACTGGATCTGCGTATTGTAAATGCGAACTGAAGAAGTCAAAGTTGAGGTCTCTAGCTCTTGTAGTACCGACAGGCGGACAGACCTACAGACAGACCAAATCGATTGCCCTTTTTAACCATTTTTAAATGGTTCAAATGGTATCAAAAATGCACAGAAAATTATTCTATTTCAATTATGAAAACCTTAAATATTAATTATGTTTTCAATATGTTTAAGTATGTGATTTCTTTAGTTTAAAATATTGTAATTCCTATAAGAGTCATTGTCCGTGAACATATATGAATTTTTTAATAAATACTCATTCTTGAACGTTGTAGAGAACCCGCAATTAAAGCCAAGTTAAGTGCCAAGTTCATGCGCCTGCGCATAGTTTTCTATAAAGGGGCGTTGTTTATTTGCAATGCCGACTGCAATTGCAACTGCTGCAGCTGCCCCCCCCCCCCTCTTGCCCCACCCCCCTTTTTCCTCCATAGAACGAGTACCCACATTAAATTTGAACTGTTTGTTGTGAACACTCGACGCTTTTGTGACTGAAGCGTGATTTGCTTGAAAGTAGATCCGCAGCTTGAATCGCATATATATAAATATATGTATAAATGTATAAATATATATACAGCTCTCGGGGGTACAAAGTTTCGCGCTTGTTTGGTTGTTTGCCTGCTAAATGGATACGTTTGGGTAAGGTTGGGGGAGGGGAATGAGGGGTGGCAACAATGTGGCAGCGATTGAAAATGCGCCACTTTAATGATTTATTGTGCTCGCCCCCGGCCAAGAGTCAATCGTGTTATTGGCACAATGAATGAGTTGTGGCAAATGCGATCGTCAGCGGCGGCAACTGCATCTCACCATATTCGGAGAATGCCTGAAAATGGCTAGAAAATTTCCTACGGCATTTTCGCCAGCCAATTGACAGAGAAGTGATTTGCAGTTGGAATATGGAATAAAGAAAGCAAACTTTTCTATACCCTTTATTGTAGATTTTTGTAAATTTTTTTTAATATAACAAATTCCGAAAAATATTTTTAGTGTTTTAAAAATGTAAAAATATAAGAATATTTTCTAGTTTCACTTTTCAGCGGGAAACAGTAACTTTAGTTTTTCTTTTATATTTGTTTTCGAAATTAATAAATTTTTGCTCAAAATCGAATTGTAAAATTTTTTTACTATCTATATGGATGTTTTTTGAATAACGTAACAATTTTGAATTGATTTTGTGTGAAGACAACAACTTTATTTACCCGTATAAAATTGCTTGGCAATTTAATGTATATTTTTATTGCAGAGTTAAGAGTTTATTTAACTTTACAACTAAATTTTGAGAATTTTTCAAATATTTGCTATATTTACAACAGTTTGGTATTTCGATTGTGCAGCGAGTGTAGGGTATAGCCGCAAGTGAAATGCTTGCTCTCTTCGTTCCGTATTCCCCCAAAGAAAAAGTCTCTGTGAGAAAGAGAAAAAATTGCATCTAATGGGCGAAAAACCACACGCAATCGAGATAAGAGTAACCAATGTTCGTGGCAGGTGAAATGACTCGAAGTTGAATTCGGTATTCGGATTCGCTGAACGGGCGACTCTCTGGCTGTTGTTGGGCCAGTTGGCGCTAGGCTCTTTCTTGCCTGGCAGTTGGCCCGCCAGTTAGTCGTCGGCAAAGAGGCGCTGGCAACGCTTGTCGCTTGTAATTGCATAAAACGGGAACGGCAATCCGGCTAAAACATCGAATCGATTTGGCAGATTCACGTCAAATGGACATGACCGAAAACGGAGACGTTGTCACCGGGCTGTAAATGCATTAACGCGATAGTTGTTGTTGTTGTTCGTTGTTGTGTGCGTGTGCAAGTGTGAGAGCCGATTGCGATGGGCGTGCTTTGATAATGATAGCCGGGAGCTTGGGCGCTGCTGCGGCGCCAATATTATGATAATCTTGGCAGACGCCAAGTTTGTTGTTACTGTTGTTGTTTTGGCCAGTACTTTATGCATACATATATTTGAACGTCGATGTGTGTGTACAGACACTCTTAAGCACATTCTTGGTCATTATTTCTTTGTTGTCTGAGCATTTGCAAATTTCTTCAGTGTGTTTGTAAACACACATAACAATTTGCCGATTGATTCGGCCAATTGAGCACGTACGTTGGCCACATTCGATTTTGTGTTTGCGCAAATACAAAATGCAGTTTGTTCAATAAATTCATAAGTCACTCACCCTCCTGCTCGCACATTTGTCAGCTACATTGACGTCATCACACTCGCACACACACATATGCATTTGAGTCCAACCGTAAAAGCGTGTAAATTACACAACGCTATTCAAAACAAAAAACAGCTGATTTGTGTCGCTCCCGATTCGCACAAAAGCAACCACCAAAAATGAAAACAAACAAAAACAATATTTACTGTTCTCCCACCATGCCGCACTTTACACTTTTTGCTTGCTCATTTGCCTGCGATTTGTTGTTACAAATATAACTTGTTGAGAAGCTTTATAGCTGAGAGCAACGCGCGCTGCCTATTTCATTCTCTCGCATGGCGAATGTCAAGAGTATTGATGACATGCTGCGAGAGTGAGAGCGAGTTAGTGAGAGTGTAAGTTAGTGCAGCCGAATAGCGACGCCATCAACTGGCGTTTTGCTCGCTGTTGTCCATTGCCCCCGGTACGCCATCAGATTGTTGGAATACGCGCTATCTGTCTTTGTTTTAAATTGATTTGCATTTTTTTTCCTTCGATAGATTGTATTTTCTTTGTTGATTCAACAATGTAGAATGATTAAGAGAGTCGCCGTAGTACGTAGTTTGTGTACAAAGCAAGCATTCATTATATTTGCCGTAACTGCGCTTACTTATACAAACATATTCTATGTGTGTATTGAACATCATGTGTGCATGAAAGCTGCGTATATGAGTTTTTGTCACAATTACTCATACATATACACACATATAGTTTATTACAAAAATACGTACATTGTTGGGAAAGCAATGTCTGTGAATGCAACAATAAGTCTAGCAATGTCATTGCACAGTGGACCTAATACTAATAAAATTAGTTACAATTTATGTATATTAAGAAGAATGTTTTCTTTTAAAAAAAATATTATTTTGTAGAAATATGTTTGTCTTTATTTTATTTTGTTCTTTTTATCTCAATCTCCGTTTAATTTATTTGCTCTTAAGTATAAATAATGTTTTCGTTTAACGTTATAGTTTTTTTTAATTGTATAAAATAATTTCAATATAAACCTTATTCCTTAACCTAAAATTATTTTAGTTTTATATAATATTTACGTTTATCCAAATAATAATTATTATTTTAGCCTTACAATTGTAATTTGAATAACACATTTTTTTTAAATTAATATGCTTATAATAGGGACTGTAATGCTATGAATTCTACTAAAATTAAAATAAATTCTGCTCTTGAGAATATTTATAAACTGATTATGATGGCTCAACAAATACCGCATATATGTATATAAATTATATTATTATTTTTAATGTATAAGTAATTCTTGGTAATTTTTTTTCTGTCCAATAATCTTGAATTATTATGAGAATTAAATGATAATATGCATTAAGTGCACTTGAAAATGTTATCTTTCAATCACAATTTGATTTGTACTTTGTCACACCAATTGACTTTGACACACTGTGTATACTCTATACGCACACTTTCACATACGCAAGCGCACACACACACACGGACACACTTATATTTAATTAAATCCATTTTTTCGAATTATTTAGCTGTGCTTAGTCGCACCGGGAGGAGCCGCAATCACAAATCGCATCATTTGCTTGCGGGCATCGCAATCGCTTGGGTGTTCTCAGTGCTTAAAAAACTGCGTTTGTGCGGCGTGGAATTAAAAGTGCTGGAATCTGCATAAGCTATTGGTTTTTGTTTTTGTTTTAGAAAACAACAACGTTGTGATTAAACTCTTTTATAGACTCGGTCATAGTACGAAATATTGTCACTGCTGACCCGAAAAGCCGTTAACTGGGTCAGCAATTTGGTGCAAAAAAAAAAAAAACAAAAAAAAAAAAACAGAGTTTGTGCATTTAAGTGACGAAACGAAATGAACTTGAAACAAAAGAACAAACTACGACCATAAAAAAACATACGTACGTACGGCCAAGAACAAGTGCAATCGTGAAAATTTCTAGTGGCCGATCGCAATTGGCCAAGTGCCGCCACTCCACTTAAAATAGCCCAGCAAACAGCAAACAGTCCAATTTGCCAACTGGCAATTGCCAATGACGCTGCCAGTTCAAGGCCATTGATTAGAGCCCGAAGCGCAGCATGAAAGGCATCTGTGGCGATGCCAAGCAGCAGCTGAACCATTGCATGCTGCTGGGCGATTGTGAGAGTGCCGCTGGAAATGGAAACAGAAATAGGATCGGGATCGGGAACGGGATCGGGAACGCCCACTTTAAAGACAACGGAAATGACGCCTCGTCGCCGTCAGAGCGCGCGTTCCGGGCTCGTCAAGTGCACAGTCTGGCGATACGCAATACCAGCTCCTATGATACCATGGAGCGACCTTTTCGACCCGATAATCTGCGCGGTCGCTGGTCCAAATCGGTGGACTTTTATTTTGCCAGCACAACATATGCCTTCAGCACAATGGTCTTCTCGGATGCCCCCGTTTGGGGGCTTATGTTCGGCGGTTGGCGTAAGTACTGAATGCTCCAGATCACTGTTTGGAATCGTCTCAATTAAGTAGATTATTATTCAGTTGCCGTCATATATGTTGTTTATTATTTGTTGTCGTTTTGTTTTAATTACGCACTTTCTTATCAAATAAATTCAATTAAATTTAGAATAGGGTTATCATAATTCGCTTCAGCGAATTAATTATAGAACTTGCGCACTTTATTCATTTTAATACCCTGGTAGAAAGAGTTTCAAATATGTCACAAAATTTGTATGCATTTAGTATACCATAGAGTTGACATACGCATACCCTCTAAAAAATTTTAGAAAATATAATTATATCTATTGCAATAAATTAAAATTATTCTATTCTTTCAGAATAGTTAATATAAAAGCTAAACAAAATTTTAAACAGAATTAACAGTTAAACTTTCATGTCAAAAAGTCGTTAAAAATGGTTTCATATTTATTGAATTGCACAAAAATAAAAAATTACGGAGGGTAATTTTACGAATGAACTATGTTTTCCTTAAGCGATCAGCGGTTTTGAGTATTTCGATTTATCGGGGACCACATTATCAAAATTTGACTGTATTTCTAATGCAAGATATGTGATTGTATGGAATATTAAATAGAAGGGTTAACTTTGAAGATAAATTTTCGGCAAAATCGAATCCTATAAATATTGTCTACTTTTTATACTACATTATTAATTGTAGTTTCCTAAGAAATAAATCAGTTTTTTCGAGGTATAATCGTATATGCACATGATGGCATATGAGTAATGTTATGTTCAGAGTGTTTGAGTAATCTTATAATATATGTATATATATATATATATGAGTATATAAATTAGATATCACATTGTAATTGTAATTGATACAGCATTTCTACTATTATTATAGTTGTGAATAAATTGTTTTAAACATCCAATTTACTTCATGGCGTATGAGTAATAATTGACCTTGTTCTTCCTTTTTTTGTAAAACTTGTGGTTTTGAAACAATTGTTTTATACTAAGATAATTTTTTATATATTAATCAACTAAATAGTTGTTGTCGTATTGGTTTAACATATGTTTTTATATGTATTACAGTTTATTACTTAAGCGCTTATCTGCTGGCGGTTTGTTTCTATTCGCTGCCCATTTTTCTTTTACAAACATTTTTGGGACAATTTTCAACATCGGGGACCATTTCTGCGTTTCGTGTATCTCCCATATTTAAGGGTAAGTATTGTGGAACCGTATATAAATGAAAGACGTGTCTTTAAGTTTATCTCTAATTTATTCAGGCATTGGTTATTCTATATTATTGCTGAACCTGGGCACACTTACGTACTATAGCATCAATGCGGCCGTGCCACTTATCTATGCCATTAACTCATTGCGCCAGGTCATGCCCTGGATGAACTGCAACAATACGTGGAATACGCCGGAATGTTCCACACACGATCATTATGATGAGAACGTGAGTCTTATAAACACAAAATATACCCTTTATAAAACTGAGTGGCATACCAAAGATCATTGCAAAAACATTTTGGGAGCTGTTTTCACACTTTTGGAATAATACACCCTTCTAGTTTGAAATCGGTAATTTTCTTAGTTTATGGGGTCGCTCTTCTAGCTTTATAGACCCTGAACCGATTGGAAATTGGTTCAAAAGAGTAAACTGGTTTTTCTGAATTTATGTAACAGACATATTGAATCATAACGACCCCATAAAGTATATATATTCTTGATCAGTACGATGAGCTGAGTTGATTTAGCCATGTCTGTCTGTCTGTCCGTCTGGCCGTCTGTCTGTCAGTCTGTATGAACGCAGCGATCTCGAAAACTACAAAAGCTAGAGACCTAAACTTTTCGACTATAGATTCTTCTAATCGATGTCAAGACTTGGTTCTCTTCCAATATCTTGGAGCCTATCAGAGGCACCAAAACTATCGTGTTATGTTTACGTAAAACAGACGCATTTTAAATATTTCGGATTTTTCATAACTCCTCCCGAAAACTCAAGCTAATTTTGAAATATGAATATCTATTAATAAACATGTTTTTTACTGATTGCAAAAAGTTTTCTCGAATTTATATGTAAGGTAAATTATTTGTAGAAAAATAGTTTCGGTTGGGCTATATATTATATAATTAATATTTAAATATATTTGCAGGCATCTTATCATAAGCCTCATGCAGTCGTCGAGTTTTTTCAGTAAGTTTTGGAGATTCACAACAATATTCAATAGGTTATAAAATTGTATTTACCTTAGCTCTGTGATAGGTTCAATTGGGCCAGATTCAGGCGCATGGTCCTTATCCTGGCCAATGCTGCTGGCGATTGTGGCCATTTGGTGTACGGTGCTGGCGCTGCTGTTGAGTCACGTCTCCTTGGTGAGTTCCCAAATCGGTTCTTGATAAACTTGAACTGATCTTTAATCTGTGTTCTAAATTGGAAGATCGGCAAGGTGCTGCGCTGTGCTTGTGTGCTGATGTTCGGTTCCTTTGTGGCCGTCTTTGTCTATCTGGTGATGCACGAGCAAGTTGGCTGGCAGAGTCTGCTGGATTATTTGTATCCCACGGTACCCAGCTGGCTGGCCATACAGTCGGCACTGGGCACGGCCATATTGCAGGCGAGCATGGTGCTGGGCCCAGGCTGGGGGAGCATCATCACCCTGGGCAGTTATAATAGCTTTCGCAGCGATGCCGAACGTTTGAGCATTTGGGTCTGCCTAACCCATGTCCTCATCACCGTGATGGCAACGGTGTGCGGTCATGTGGCCAATGATTATTTTGAATGTGGGTTTGAATCTATCTATGTATATATATATATATATCTATAACTATTTTCAACATTTCTTTTAGTGCATGTGGCCATGTGGCATGTGGAGAAGAAGCATACAATGCAGTTTCTTTTTTTGGCCTACGGTTATCTCTTTGGCAGCTTAACAACTCTACCCAAACTGTGGTCCTTTCTCTTCTTTGCAGTCATCTTTTTGGCTGAAATAAGTGCGCTGGTAATTCTTGATAATCTTTACTGAATTTGTGTATGTCTAAATCTATGCACTCAGAGAAAAATTTAGTTCCGAATCGAAGTACAAGACTGAAACATATATGTATTGTTTAAATCTATATCTACATCTAGAAAATATTAATTTCTATCTGCAATATCTTCTCATCAATCAATCTTATTGAAAAGAAAAATTACCTTACAAGAATTTTCGAACATTAAATAATCGTAGGACGCAATTACAGCGATCCTCATCGATTCTTCTCAAAATAAAAGTATTGTTTGTAAGTTCAGAAATTTCAATCTAGTAATAGTATACTCTGAACATATTGAAAATGGGTAAGCAAAATATAACGGTTATGTGTTAATATAAGGAACAGGCAGATGGAAGCATATCCGATCCCATACAGTATATATATTCTTGATCAGAATCAGCAGCCGACTTAGCATTGTCTCTCTGTCCGTCTGTCTGTATGAACGCGTCGATCTATAAAAGTTAGAGACTTTACGAATTTAGACTCGTCCATGGGACAAGCAGATCAGGTTTGTTTCGAAAGATAACTTATTTCTAAAATCGATAAAAATCGACAATAACCTTAAATTTGTTAAGCTTTCTTACGAATATTTTTATTTACTATTCTATATATATATCTATATCTATATCTATATCTATATCTATATCTATATCTATATCTATATCTATATCTATATCTATATCTATATCTATATCTATAT
>SCDS01001271.1:0-15783 GCA_004149465.1 Drosophila nigromelanica | reverse complement strand
TGTGTGTGTGTGTGTGTGTGTATCGCCGCATCTGACGAGCT
This sequence comes from Drosophila nigromelanica, assembly GCA_004149465.1. Lineage (NCBI taxonomy): Eukaryota > Metazoa > Arthropoda > Insecta > Diptera > Drosophilidae > Drosophila > Drosophila nigromelanica. The sequence goes on along the minus strand of SCDS01001271.1, from coordinate 15,742 downwards.
GAACAGATGCGGCATGGATTCAGTGGCAAGCTGCACGTTGCAAGCTGCTGGTTGGCACCGTTCTTCGGTAAGAGCTGGGCTTATAGCGAATCTAAGTCTCTGGCCCACAAGTCTGGATTCTACCGAAATTTTCAAGTAGTATTTTTAAGCTTATGCTTGCAGTGTATAAAAATTAAGCTCAGATTCTTAGCATCGCTAAGGTAAGGATGCCAGTTGGATGGCCATTTTTATTTACATTCTGACCTCCTGATGCTTTATTTACTTTTCAACCTTGTTCGGTTTGATGTTTTCTTTTTTAGAAGTAGTTGTTGTAAGAGGATTTTAAAAACAGAAGACTTTCTATTTCTAAAAAGTAGGTCTTGTATGGCAGATTCTCAATTAAGATTTTTGTAACTGCATTTTTTGAACACAAACAAAAAATGTATAAATAGTTTGCAGAAAATTAACACTCACATTTTAATGAAATCAAGACTACTAGACTCAAAGCCAATTTTTTATTAAAAATGTTCTGAATTTCTTATCAAAAAAAATATATTTTATATTTCATATCCAATTAAAATATGAAGTTTTTTTGAAAAACTAATTTTGTGGCCATAAATAAGAGAGAATAAGAGAAATGCAGCTTTACATGGCTTTTTGTGTTCCTCTAAAGTTGCAGCCGAAAATCGCTTAACAAGGGAAGAGGAAGCGGAGGTACGGGCTAAGGGGCTCCCATCTGAACTTGAACTCGTTTTTGGTTCTTTCTGTTGGCCTGCTTGGAGCCTACTTTTGCGGCGCATTTCATTTGCATTGAGTTTTAAATAATTTCAAGTGGGGCGCATTCAAACAAGAGCGACAACAGCAGCTGCTGATGGCAGTGGGTCGAGCGCTTTTGCTTGGAGAGATGCCAAACGGATGCGTTGTCCTTCGTCCTGTCGCTTTATGACAGACCAACCAAATATGAAATGGCCAACAAAAAAGGCGAAGGCAAAGGCAGAGCCGCAAACAACAACCAAGAAAAAAAAGGTCAGAAACACTTGGCAGTACATTATCTGGGCCACTGGCTGACCAGCTCACCCACTGTCCGACGGATAGATGGACGGATGTCCAAATGACGAACGGACGAATGGTCGGGCGGAGGTTGGACGAATTGCCGCTTGGTCTGACATTTTCGTTATTATTCTTATTCGTGCATGATGTCAGTTGTTGTTGTTGTTGTTGCTATTTCTTTAGCTCTAGCTGATGCTGATGCTGATGCTGATGCTACTGCTGATGCTACTGCTGATGTTATTGTTGGCTCAATTTCCTAGCCATTTCCGGCTTTTCTGTGAAATTACGTAAAACATAGAAAAACAGAAGTTTCAACAACAACAACAACAACAACTGAGTGCAAAACAGAACACACACAGAGAACGATAGGGAAAAAGCTTGAGAGGGCGGGCACAGGGAAAGGGACCTTGCGGGTCATTCCACTTGATTTCCGAAAAGGATACTGGCCGCACACACACACAAACATAAACTGGCCACTGGCTGAACTCGAAGACGTACTGCCGAAGTGAAGGGCCAAGCGACGACCGCAAGTACAAAAGAAATGAGCCCTGGGCGGGGCACAGTTTGCTTTGGCACCGTTGCTGTTGATGTCTCTGCTGCTTCCTCTGCTGCTGCCTCTGCCTCTGCCTCTGCTGCTGCTCAGTCAATGGTCCATAAATCGGTTGTCAACTATTCAAATGCAGACAATTGATTACGGCGATAAAGCTGAAGAGCCTTTTTAGCTGCCTGCCTCTCTGTTTGTGAGTGAGTAAATGCCTAGTTGGAGGCGCTAGAGATGTGGATAGGAAGCTTGCGTATGGCAATTGCCTGCCTAGGGGCTCTGGGCGGCACTCGGCTTTAATGAGAACGCAGCTGTGTCACGCAGAGACACATTCATTGAGGTAGATAAAGTCCAAGTGGGAACTGTGTCCTCGTCGAGGGTATCACAACTTGGGCATGCAGTGTGTAACGCACGAGAGAGACAGCTCCAACGAAATATAAGTAATGCTTTTTTTTGATTAACTGATTGACTGACTTGGTCAGCAAAAAGTCCGTACCGTAGAATCTGAGGAATTTAAATTGCTACGGCAATTATCCTATGTGATATAAATGCATACTAAAGCGGGTTTTTTTTTTGCAACTTCCATTCCCAACTGATGAATATGGGTGAATATGGGTGGACGATGTATTTCACTGTTTAATAGTATAAATAAACATATTTTATTTATTATTGTTTTTGTATTTTAATATTTATTTTTTAACACATGAATATATTTACTTGTCACTATTAACACATTTTGTTATATCTTGATTCAACTCATTAGATACGATTATTTATGCGTAAGTAAATTTTAAATTGAAATACTTAAAAAGCTACAAATTTGTCATATATCTGCAAGGGTATTTCAACTTTGTCGTCTCGTAGTTTACTGTTCTTTTTTCCTTAATGGCCAACACAATCAATGGACAGCTGCGTGGAATCATCAGATGTGACTGCCTGACTTGCCTCACCCCAAATTTATATTAAACTCAGCGAGTCAATAGCCTGTAAGTCCATTAAAGCCAGTCTCAGAATTAGGTTAGCCTCACTTTTACTCACACATACACAAACACATACACACACGCATAATTACAGAGCAGGGCAAACTGCAAAGTCAACATAGTCAAGCTTCAAGTGTCTATCGATTCGTCTTCACATAGTTACGACTATTTTGACCGGACAGGGAAAAAAGGGAGGGGGTGGGATTTGTATCAAACCGCTTAGCTTTCAGACGCCGCGCTCGCGTCTGAGGTACTTCAAGTTGATGCCTGGTAAAAATATTTATTCACAGCTCAATAAATAAACACACTGTGCGGGCTGCTCAAGAGAGTGTTGAGCGTAGGGTGTAGAAAATATACTATAGCTGTATAGCTGAAAGTTAGTTTTAAATAAGAAATGAATGCAACGCCTTTGTTGAGCGCTAACTTTAGTTTTAATATGCGTACGATATATATACATGTATGTATAGACGTTTATTCGTTTAAGCATATATTTGCTTAGCTGTGGCGTTGTGGGTGGCGCTTAGAGCGCGCCCAGTTCCATGCCCTAAGCCCCAAGCATTTAACACTTTGTATTTACTGAGCTCCCAACAGCAGGGGCAACAGTAGAAGTAATGGGAAGAGCAGCTACAATAAAGGCTTAAATACATTTACCATTACAAGGCTATAAGCCAAGAGCCATGAGTAAAGTAATGCAAGCATTAAATAGAGTAAGGAAGAGGCAAGGGTTGGGGTTGTCTTCGACTTACGATAATAAAGTTGAAGACAATGCTGCGGATAGTAGAAATGGGGTGTGGGTCTGCCACATCGTTGATTGGGTTGCCACAAAGCGCAGTGTGGCATTAGTGAGTGCGACCACGTATAGATGGTCAGGAGATGGGCTGCCAATTGATGGCCAGCTTTATATGCAACACGCAGCAAAACAGACAACACAAATTGTTATGGCCGAATGTGGAGACAGTCGAGATCGGTCTAGTTTTCTTTCTTGATAACAGCCCAATGTCGAAAACTGGCATTTGCCCCGTTGCCAACAAATTGAAATCCGAAGCATAGCGTGACTTGACATTCAGGACTGTCAATTGCCAGTGTTGGTTAATGGAAAGCTGGCGTTCTGCGTAGGCGTGACGTGACAAGCCTAATTGGCAAAAGTTGTATGCTAACTGTCAATTGTCAAATGGCAGCAGTTCGCAGCAGACTTGAAAATCTCTTTGCACTTTCACAAAACATAATTCGCTTAGCGTTTCCCTCTCTCACCAGCCACAAAATTAAAAAAAGAAAAAACCTGCCAAAGTTCACCAGTCGAGGCAGTGGAGCCCGTCCGTGCCAGTCCGGTCATGCAGTTTATAGCCTTAGCCAATAATTTAAGAAGTTCACGCTACACAAAGTTCAAGTGAAGTAGCAGGGCAGGCACCCTGCCCTGAATGATGGCAAACGGAAATTTACTGCAGGCACGAACAACGCACAGGCAAAGCAAAAGGGTTGAATTCACATACACACACAAATAAACACAGGCGCAAACACACGTCTGTTTTTGTAAAGTTTCTAAGGAAAAGAGGAGGCTTGAGCAAAATATGCACATTTCCACACTTAATAACAAAATATGTTAAACAAAATCATTTGATGTTTGGCGTAAATTCGCTTTCCCCCACAACAGCAACACAAATGTGACTGTCTGTGTGTGTGTATGTGGTTGCCAGGAGGTACGTAAATAAGCACATGTTTACATGCAAATTACATAAAGCAAACGGCAACAACAACAGCAACAACAGTAACAACAACAACACTGGCAACGGCTACGGCAAACAAAACGCAAATTACATGCTGCATACTTTTAGGCTCAGGCAACGTTCCGTATCAAGTTGCAAACAAAAAAAAAGGACAAAAAAAAAACTAAAAGAATTTTGATCTTTGGGTGCCGCCAGTTTAATACTCTCGCAGAAATTATCAGATGATTTAGATCTAGATAACTTAAAAATCCAAAATGTGTTTAACATATTTTAATAATTCTCTAATTACAAAAATTATTTCCTAAAGTAGCCAGGCGACAAAATTAACTTCATTATTCTTAATTAAAGTTAAAATTACAAGTATATAATACATGTATAAATATTAAAACATTAATAAATAATTACTCAAGTTTGTTTTACATCATTTTCAAGTCATTAAAAACAAAAAGACTTCGGATTCGAATCGAATCTGGGAATGCAAATTAAAACCATATCTTTATAACTAGCTAATAACTATTTTTCATACAAATAATAAAAATTATATTAAAAGTAAATATACATAAATATTTTTATTTATATAAAATTTATATATATTTTAAAAAGCAATAATACAAGTTGGATAAATAATATATACCAGATTGACCAAAAAAATAATTTAAAAAAAAAAACAATTTCACTTTAGATCATTTCTTTGGCAGCTGTATGATATCATATAAGCGTTAGACAGCCTGCAACAAAAAAGCAGATGATTACCAAGTTCCATAAAGATGTCAGAATAAATATTTATAGGTGAAAACTGTCACCGTTACTAATTTCCTGATGAAATTACAATAACCACTGCAAGGGTATACAAAAAAAGTGGAAAATTGTGTACGGATTTTTTCTTACATTCATTTCCGGAGAAAAACGGGCAGGCGCCGCCACAGCGTCCAGACAATGTACCACCGCCACCGCGCATTACCCCCGCCGCCACCCACAGTCCCGCAATCCGCCTCACTTTGCATACATTTAAAGAGTGTTTTTTATTTGCGTTTTGTTTTGCCACGCCTCAGCAGAACAGCAGCCGCAGCTGAGACATGTAAACAAACTCATTTAACTGATTTTCATGAAAGAAAGAAGAAATGTGGCTCCTGGGCAACGGATGATGGCCTAGGGCCGGAGTACGCCAAATTATCATCATGTCGACTGCGTTTTTCCATTTCTCTTTTTCTTTCTTTTTGTTTTTTGCGAGCAACTCTTTCCTGCCGCCGCAGCAAAACAAAATGGCGCACATCCTGGGGCAAGATCTACATGTCACTCGACAAACTTTGAGCCTGAACTGACCTCAGCCCTGGTCCGGAGCAACTTGACTGCCATTCTTGGCGGCTGTTGGCTCTAGCCAAGGGTCCGTCTCAAGTTGTGCCCACAATCTTTGCATAATTTCCAACAACCAACCCCCTGTCCCTGCTCCTGGCCAGCAAATGCTAAGCGGTAAAACGGCAAATGTCAGCAGAAAAAAACTAGCAACAACTTTTTTGCCTGTGCCTTACCCAGCCAAAGTAAACCCAAAAAAAAAAGAAAAGACGGCGGCTCCTTAAGCGGAGCAGCCTAACAAATTGCCTGTAGCTCAATGATGACTATCTGAAATTAGTGCAAGAGGCGCTCGCCTGCGATGGTCTAGCCACTAAATTAGCACACGCATTAGGCTTACATAATCGAGTATGAAAATGGCGGACTTATGTATATAATCAGCAGTTGCCAAGCAACCCTGCATACCAAGTGGAAAACTTACGCTAAAACTTACTTACGCATTTACCCAAAATCGCCAGAACAAATGGTTTACTTTTATACAACTAACTAATTCCAGATTTGTAATAGAAAGAAAAACATTTGTTCAGTTGGGATATAATAAACAAGTTAGGGAATAATTAAATATTAGAACATAGATCTCGGGCATCACTTGAAAAATGTAAAAGCAATAAAAACAAAAATCATTTCTGATACAATTAATGTTAAATTATAAAAAATTTAACATATTACTTAAAACTAATAAGTTTTTTTCAGTTTTAAGTTTATTTTTGTCCATATTAAATTTGTGAGTTCATAAAAAATTAAAAATGATTACATAATACACATATTAGGTACTAATAAAATATAAGACCATAGATTTATTGCATTCCCCCAAAAATTCTTAGCATCATTAGAAAAATGTGAAAGCAATAAAAATAAAAAAATGTGATAAAATGAAAATAAAATTGTTAAAAATGTAACGAATTACTTAAAACTAATACGGTTTTTATTATCTATATTAAATTCGTGAGTTTATAAAACCTCAAAAATTATTAAATTCTTGAATGAAATATTTGTTTTTATGCTGACAACATATCAGATTTGTGTTCGTATAGAAATTTCGCCAACTTACCTTTTTGTTCACATTATTTACTTAAAAACATCTGTTAATGCGAAATACAACACGTGGTATAGAATTATAGACAAAGGCTCTAGCATGCTAGTTATGATATTCCGTAGCTTGCTGTTTCGTTTGGTTTTAAATAAATAAATAAAGACTGAAGGCCAGATGCAAACGTTTTCCACTTCTTTCCCCAAAAATTGCTCAGTAATTTATTATTGTGGAAATTCGATAAAAACGAGAAGCGCCACACCAAAACAATACAGTTCTTTGCTAAACCATATCAATGTTTTGCTGTGGTATCAGACTTCAAGGTTGTCAAAAGTTTACTTTGAAATTAGAACAACACAAATTCAAACTTCGCCCAGCTATTGGATGGCGGTGGGAGGGCCAGGGCGAAGGGCTGAAGGGAAGGGTGAGCAGATCGCGACAACGAAATGGCGTGCGAGTGCAAAAAATTCAACGGGATAATTGAGACATGTAAACAATATCCTTGAGTGCGAAGGTAAAAAATTGCGCACATCAAAGGTCGCCTCATGCCAGTCGCCCAGTTGGAAAGCAATTAACACGGATGGGAATAAGCAGGCGGGCGAACAGTAAGAAAGGCAGCCTTTTCCCTTGTATGCGCAACATTAAAATATTAAATACCTACTCATAAAAGGATTGCAGCAACAGGAGTGGTGCTGGGGGGAGGGGCACGAAAGTGCCCTGCCACACACGCACGACAAAGCAGAATAATAAATTTCAATTCAGACGACGTCGACGACGACGACATCATGACGTCTCTCGCGCACGTTGACGTCGACTACCACGTTGATAAGAAGGTGCCACAACACTCAAAGCCGCCGTCATGCATGCAGATGCCGGCTCGTACCTTGCCACACGGCTAGCTAAAAATGTGTGAGGTGCAGAGAAACAACGCAAAAAGCAAAAAGCAAAAAAAAAGTGGAATGCTTTATGCGAATGCACACAAAAAGCCAGTGGGGAGTAAGTCTTGCATAATGGGCGTGGGTGGGGTACGGCAGTGGGACGGTGCCGTGTACACTAGCTGCATAAAGGAAATGCGCAACGCAGCCCAAAGGTGTCAAGCGGAAAATAAAGCATAATAGCCGTCGCTGTTTTGCACTTTAGATTGAGCAAAGCACCAACAGCAGCAGCAGCAGCAGCAGCAGCAGCAAAGACAAGTGGAAAAGCCTAGACAGCCATCAGTCAGCCGCTGCGACCTTCGGCTGTGCGTAGACGTTGGCAACTGGCTGACGCATTTTCCGGCCAGCGCTGCTGCGGCCTATTCATGGACATATCTACATATGAGTGCACATGTGGCAGCTGTTCCTGCTGAGCTGTGCTGCGGACAGAGCCAACTGAGCTCTGTTGGCAAAAAACGGAATATTAAACGAAAAGTTCAAAAATAAACGCGTCAAAGAAAAGAAAAGTTAAGCTGGCTTACAAATTATGAAAACATGAGAGCTGCTTCAAAGGACATTTTAAATTAGGCAAAGATTTAGCTCAAGCTCAAGTACATGCATAAGTAGTATATAATTGTTTATATATATACATGTATTAATGTATATACGCTGTGCTTAATCAACAAATCTCAATTTTCTACGTCTCTGTTAAATACAATGATATACGATTTTCAAATTAAATAGAAAACATGATATTAGTTATCGACATGATTCTAAATTTACAGCTAGTTTTTTAATCTCAATATCAAATATCATTGTATTTGTGTGATGCATAATTACTGCCTGTAGCAATAGAATCATATTTCATTTGTCCGGTATGATTAATCAGAATTAGCCTTTAAAGTAAAGACCACAAATAAAATCATAAATAGAGTATACCAATAAATAATAAGAGCAAATGGGATGTAGGGCGATATACTTTCCCCTACCAAGGAAAGATTTACTTACCACTTTAAATACTCAACTAGGCAACTTGGTGAATGTGCTTAGTATTCTTTGTATCAGCAATGCAATTTAGCGGGCTAATCGACCCAATGCCTTGTTCTCTTAGAGGGACATAGAAAGAAATCAATTCGAACGTGGAAATATGGAAATGAAAAAAGATTTTCCATTGGGAAACGAAACTATCTCACATTGCTGGAGTTCAATCGCATTTAAATGAAAAGCGCATTTGCCCTTAATACCACCTTAATGCAGGTAGAGGAAGGGCAATCAAATAGCAGAACATTTTTCGCTGAAGTATAACTGGGTCGCATAAATGAGCCTTACAACTAAATCTATAATAATATATATAATAATAATAATAATAGTATTTGGGCCTTAGTAATAATTCAATCAATTTATTTAGTTTTAGTTTCGAGGTAATTGAATTTGTTTTCTATTATTTTATTTGCAGGCAGATTGCATTTGGAATAATGTAAAAAATGCACAAGGCGTGGCCGCATACCGAAAGTGGAGCTGCAAATCGAAGCTGTGCATGTGCAACATCTTGTGGCAGCCACGCTGAGCCATGTCCAATGTACAACGACGACAACTTGATGACGTCGACGCAAGCAGCTAGAACTGCCAACTGATTTGAAGAAATGAACATGACATGCAACAACAACAACAAATGCAACAAACAGCAACAATAACAATACGAACAATAACGACAAAAGTAATTTGAATTTGTGCGAGCAACAGGAAGCAAAACAAAGCAAATATACAAGAAAGGGACAGGACAGGACAGAGAGAGATAGAGAGAGAGAGAGAGCAGGATATACAGAAACAACGCAATGCAAATTGTGTGCATATTTTGCTTGTATCTGTCTGTCTGTCTGTGTGTGTGTGTATGAGTGTTTGTTGTGGGTGTGAGCGTGTCCGTGTAAATAAATGCTATATAAAACGAGGCAAGCAGAGCAGCATCATCAAAAGAAACAACCAGACGTAACGGCAAAAAGTGCAGTTAAGCGTGGAAATTGCATTAAAAATTGAAAAAAAAAAACGAAAGGACAGTGCAAAAAAAAAAAGAAAAATCGTTGTAGCTAACGAGCGCTAAAAAGCAACAGACAGTGAGAGAGAGAGGGAAAAAACAAAAGTAGAATAACGCTTACAAAAATAGCAACAGCAGAAAGAGAGTAAAAAGTTTTGATTGAAAATTTTCATTGTGCTTTCATTTGGCTGAGCGCTGCAGTGGCAAACACAAATACAACAAGCGCAACAACAAGCAGCAGCAACAATAACAGTGCCGCCAATTTGTTTGCCACCGACGCGCGATGCGGTGACTGTGTAAATTTCTGATTAAAAACGCCAACAGAAACACACAAACAAATGCACAAAAAATAGAAAATAAATATATTAAAAAAAAAAATAAAACAAAAAAGAAAAGAAAAGTGCGCAAAGTGAAATTGTAGCATGCGGCAACAGCAAAACAAACGATTGAAACAAAAAATACAAATAATAAAAAACGGAGGCACAGACAGGTCCTGCATATCCGTTACAGGCAAATCCTTTCATATGCCCTAAATTCGAACTCATAACTTGCAACGCCGGGCGAAAAGTGTCAATTGAAAAATCAAATTCAATTCATAATAAAAAAGAACCTTTGGAATACTGTTGAAATTGTTACTTGACTCGTTCGTTAATTTTTAACTTTGTGATGAACGTTTGGGCGTGCGTGAGTGTTATTTATTTTTTATTGCTTTTAGACAAGAAGAACACGCAGAACGCCTGTTGCTGCGCCAGCCACAAAAAACATCTGTAAAGCCACGCAATTGGCCCCGCAAAACTATATTTGGCAACCAAATTCGCAAAGCACCCAAACACGAACCAAAGGTGGCGCCACAGTGAGCCTTAACAAGCGAAAATAGTGTAATACTAACGGTAAACTGTGTGCCGCGCAATAAAAGACAAGTGCGTGCCACTTAACAACCACCACTCGAGGGGCAAGGAGATAGACAAAGCCAGTAAGCGAGTGAGTCGCATTGTGTCATTGACAAAGTAACGCATTGCACGATAAGAGGCAACCAGAAGCACCCAACGACGCTCGATACGAACGACCTACAAAATGAGCAACCAACAGAGGAGCAGCAGCCTCCACGCCAAGAGGAGCAGCAGCAGCAGCAGCAGCACCGGGAGCATCAAAGAGCTGATAGCGCAACTATTGCTTCTTATCAGCATCACATCAGGCTTGCCGGGTAAGTGCCAGGCGAATGAAATGTGCGCCCTGTCCCTGTTTCCTGTATTCTCTGCTTCTTGCTACACCCTGTAAACATAAAAATAGGTCATATTAACACCGATGGAAGTTGGTGCAGCCAAATTTAGACAAAACATAGTTCAAGTTTTAATATATTATTATTATTTATTTATTGTGTCTTAAAAAAATAATTCTATGGTAAAAAAGTTAGGCCCGAGGTATTTTCATATATTATTTGAATTATCTTAGCTCCTTTATGGGCCCTCCTCTGACACAAAAGACTTCATCTGACAATATTTTAAAGCAAATTTTAATTTTTAAATTTATATATATAATATATTTTCTATAGTGGTATTTATAAAAAAAAATTTTAATGATTATAACCGTGCTTTGCTTAGGTAAAGTAAGTAATGTAGTCACATAGGAAATAAATATTTTGTTCTATAATTTCCCAACTAGCTGCATTTTTTGAATTCACTAAAACCTCGAACAAAATCATAAATTATATTAACTGCCGGAAATCTACTTAAATAGAAGAGCTTCCATGTTCGACAGCGCCCACTAAACTGAAAACAGAGTATCTACCCGTCGAAAACTAACGACTGCAAGTTTCGTACTTCTTTTTTCCGGGCTGACTTATCGCAGCCCAAAATTAATGCAAATATTTAACGTGCTTTTTTTTATGGGTTTGTCGTTGTCATGCTACTAGCTGGTAGCCAAAGCTGGTTGCTTGCGCCCGTGTTTGGGGCACAGCCTTTGCCTACGTTTGGGCGTTGTCATCATTGACATCTACTGTCGTCATAAAGATGACAGTCAGGCAGGCGAGCGGGCAGGCGACCGGGGCAGATGAGGCAGCCAGGCAGGAAGCTGATGAGGCTCGGTCCTCCACTTGACATGACTTATAAATGGCTTTCGATTAAGTTGTCACATTAGCATTAATCTCGACATAGCTCTGCTCCACCCTCCCTCCATCCCCCCGCCATCAGCAGATCGAGGCAGACGCAGGCCATTGAAGTTCAATCAAGTTGTCTGTTCTGCGTTGGCTGCTGTGCGGGAAGCGTGTTAATGAGCCGTGAGCCGCCCTCATGAGTTACTTTCGATTATGACGTTGACGAGTCCTTCAACCTGCTTATAAGGACGATTCGAGTGCGCCGGCATTTAATGCAAAGCATTTGCATTCTGGAGGTGCATTTGGAGGCTTGGCTTGAATTAGGTCAAGTCGCTGCTGGCCAGGTGGCATGCGCGCTATCCCACTGTAATTAGTCTGATAAGCTCATTGCTGGTCCATTAAAGTGGATTGCATAATTGAAAATTAATTACCCACCGCACATACCTGAAGGCTTTTACCTGCTCTCGCACCGATTGATTAATTTTTATATTAAAGTCCAATGAATTATTAATACCAACAACAACCTGACAACAAAAAAAAGTGTTCAATCAATTCTGGCGTGTTATAAATCTGCCCTTTAAATTATGTCAGGCTGTCAGCCGCACAGCGTGCATAATCTGTAGTTAACTCGCTGGTCAATCGCTATAAAAATAAGCAATACATAAATGAGGCATTCAACATGAAGGCAAAGGCCAGGCTAATATACGTTTAATTTTGTTTTAATTTTAAGCATTTTAAACATTTTACAATTCAACCTAGCGCTATAATCAATTATTGCCAAGTTCCCAAGCTTAAATTCCGTATTGTGCATTACGTATTGTGTATACGTAATGCGACATGTTTTTGCCAGAGTGGTTAGGGGGAGCTCAGGGTTTCCGACACACCTTTTATTAATGGTATAGGCATGATTTTCAAGCTGTGTTCACTCCACATTTTTGTGCTTCAATGATTTGAAAACATTTTCGCATTTCCTGTCAAGCGACAGAAATTCTAGTTCTCACCTACACACGCCTTCAAGCCCCCCACCCGTTGTTCATGTGCAACAATAGAAAACAGCTATATAAGCTATATTCGATTCCTCGATTAATACGAATACGACTGAAAAACAAGTAAGAACGTTGCTGTCGGGTGTAGCCGACAGCGTAATACTCGTTCACAGTGTAATAAAACATACCTTTGTGCAATGCAGAATTAATCTCTAATTAATTATGACAAATACAATCCATTAAAAAGATAAATTCGCAATTCTAAATTTTGAAAATAACATTTTTTTCAGACATCAGGGGAGGGCAAGCTTTTCTCCCAATAAATTCTATTTTCAAAAATTCATAAATTTTAAATGTAAAATCGATCTTAATGAAAAATCATGATCAAAATGACATCAAACATGAAAATCGGTTCAGTTTTCACAAAGTTATGAAGTTTGAAGTATGGGAGCTATGGATCCGAGAACCATACTTGTCAATTTTTTGCCAATTTTGGCATGATTTTTTACACAAAATCTGCGGAAGCTTCCCAGTAATATATATCCCAATTTTGGTGACTGTGGCTTAAATAATATGGGAGATATAGGCGTTTCCCATTTTCATAGGGCGGGGCGCTGGGTGGCGTTCTAGTGGACGTGGCCGAGATATCAAATATGCAATCTGTGGGGGAGGTTACCAGCTATCTATATACCAAAAAAATTTTTCTGTGATATTTGGGGGAGCATTCATGCAATATATATGCAAAATTTGATGATTATAGCTCAAAAACTGTGGGAGATATAGGCATATCCGATTTTTTAGGGCGGGGTGCTGGGTGTGCGTTACAGTGGGCGTGGCCGGAACACAAAGGTGGCAATCTTTTTGGGAGGTCGTCAGATATCTATATACCAAGTTTTGTGACTCTAGCTTTAAAATTGTGGACTTTATCGATATGCGATTTTAGGTGTTATCGGCTTGCCACGCCCCCAGTGGGCTCAGCCCAAAATCCTTAACACTTCTTCTGACGCGGGTACACACGAGTATATATCCAAAATTTCAAGTCTCCAGCTTCAATAGCGGAGAAAAAATTGCTTTCATACGGTGAGACGGACGGACGGACATCAAGACGGACATTGCACGAAACCAATATACTCTTTCACTTCGTGAACGAGTATAATAAGCCCAATTCAATAGCTGGCCAAGTGCTTTGTGTCAGTGGGTCGCACAGGTCCAGACTTTAGTTTCATTTACAATATTGTTTGTGTTTGTTTAATTTGCTTAAAAATGTTTGCATTGTTTCAATTTGTGTGTGCTTATATGAGAGTGTTAGTGTCTTTGCATTTTGTGCGTGTTTCACATTTATGTGTTGAAGTAATTTCTAAATTTTATTGTTATACGACGTTTGCCGATGATTGACGTCTCCTTCATTGTAACAGTTCTTGATGAAAATAATTCAAAATGGTTCATCTATTGTCAATTTGAGTGTGCACAACAACGAATGAATAGAATGTGTAAATAAGAATTAACAGTTTAATCAATACTACAGGAATGTATGCTTTTTGAACGAGTTTATATTATATTTATTTCTACATTCGTACTAATATATTTTTTAAAGGAAAAGAGATTAGCAATTGTTAGCCGATATGTATTAAGTTTATTATTATCAATTCAATTTTAAATGGAACTACCGATTACTGTTAAGTCACAAATTTTAATGATATGAAGGAAAACATATATTTGGTGGTCCAATGGTTTCTTATTTTGGTGGAAAATAAATAGCCCACTTTTCTTGATAATTAAAATTTTGCAATAACTAAAAAAGCTGAACCCATAAAAAATATATTACTCAAATTTATTTTCTTCACATTTCCACACAAGTTTTTAAAGGAATTCAAGGATTTGTTTGTCGCTTGAGCAAACACAGTTAAAAAGAAATTAAAAAACAAGCCCGTAACCAGCTTCCCTAAGAAATAGTGTCAAATGAGTTTGGCCATAAGAAGAAATCTTTACAAATCGTGGGGCACATAAATAAAACATTCGATTTTTATTGTAAACGCGAATACATTGGAAAAGGCGATGGAAAAGTTTTTGCCCTGCTGCGTTCCATTTGACGTTTTATGGCTGTGCCAAAAATTGGGCTCAATAAAAATTTACGTTTCATAAAATTTATTATGTATGCAACACAATGGCAATAACAACAATCGATGCGAGGGCCAAAAGTTAAGATCGTGGCGCCTGGCAAAGCGGCAAAACTTACACGGCATACAAAATGACGACCGAGTCCCTGTTAAAATCAAAGCCGAATGAACAAGGAAATGAACAACTTTATATGCAGGATAATGGTCAAGCCATTATTAAGACTCGTATCCTGCGTATGTGTCTATATACTAGTGTGTGTGTGTGTGTGTTTGAGTGACTTTAATATGTGTGTGTATTAGTAAGTTCTAAATAGTGGGCGCATTTGCTTGGTTGTACGGAATTTATGATGTGTGTGTGCGACCCACAACACTTAAATCGTAAGCTAAGTTCAATTGTGAATCAGCTTTTAGGCGTGGGCAAGGCGCACTTTCAAAAGCGACTACCCTACTTCATGCAAAATGATCAATTAGGTAAAAAGATTCTTATAATTTTGAACAAATTTATAAAACAGGCAAATTAGAACGCTTGTATACCATATGCAGGTGCTTACGCCAAAGTGTTTATTATTAAATTTAACTTCAAATCGATTTAAAAAAAGTTTATTTTAGAAAATCTTTTAATAGCTTATATCCTGTTATCACCACGTGTTACTATCACTGCATCTTGGATTTATTATTATTAATTTTTTTTAATTGTTGTATTAGCTAAAACTACTACAAAATATGATTGTGTACAAAGACTTAATAGAACTCTCTTGTGCTTAAACTACAAAATTAATATTTTTTACTTTGATCAGATATCATAACGTTTAAAGTTTGCTTGTAAATACATGAGAAAAAAATGTTCTAGTTTGTGTAGGGTCCAGTCTCGCACCCAGTGTATAATCGAGCTGCATAACATTAAAGTCACTCAAGTCTGCCGATCGAGTCACTTTTAGTACCTAAAA
>SCDS01001270.1:0-13733 GCA_004149465.1 Drosophila nigromelanica | reverse complement strand
TGTGTGTGTGTGTGTGTGTGTGTGTGTGTGTATGTGTGTGTGTGTGTGTGTGAGTCGTCTTGCTGGAACTTGTTGACCTTTGCGACCATTACGAGATGTTCGTCAAGAAATTTAGCTTTGCGCTTTGAGCCTTTCTTTAGGAGTTTTACTTATTTTATTAAAATTAAATGTAATGTGCTATTAAACAATATTTTTGGTAGATCAACAACAAGTATTTAAATATAGAGGCATTTAGGCAACTGAATAGTTTAATATGTTATAAGGAAAATGGTGAAATGAACTTGATCGGTGTTGGTTGGTTTAAAAAAACTGTAAAAATAATACTTGTTTAGATGCTCGTTGAAAAAATCTGTGACCCACTGTATATAAATAATTTTTTTTATAAACCTTTTTGATTTTCGTACAAATTTTCAGCTCGGCTGTCGTTCTTTCAAGCTGGTTCAAAATTTAAATTTATTCGATGTTTCATACCGGTTCAAATCCAGCTTGCAGCCTTGGTTAAGAATTTTTTTAAAAACAGAATGATTTTTTATGCAACAACTTAATTTTCGAGTGATAAAATATAAGCTTTAACATATAAGCAATAGATGTTTGAGCAAAAAACAAACAAAAACGTAACAACATTAAAATATCCTCTATAAAATTATAAAAGGTATGCTTATAATTTGACTTCAAATAAATAAAGCAGAATATATATTTTGTAAAATACAATTGAAAACATTTTGAGTATATTTTTTAAAGAATCCAGAAAAAGGATACCACACGTTTATTATTACCTTATATATTTCTAATTCTAAGGCTATATTACTAAAATTATGTTTCGAAATCAATACGATAGTGATGTGACCGTGTGGAGTCCCCAGGGACGTTTGTTTCAGGTGGAATACGCCATGGAGGCTGTTAATCTGGGCACCGCGAGCGTTGGGCTCAAAAGTGCCGATTATGCCGTTATCGTCGGGTTATATAAGCCATCCAATGAGCTGGGTTTAAGTCAGCCGAAGCTCATTTCGGTGGACAATCACGTGGGCATCTGCATGGCCGGCATTACGGCGGATGCCAAAATGCTGGGCCATTATCTACGCGCCGAGTGCCTCAGCTACAAGCACTCGTATAACAGCAACTATCCGGTGTGCCGACTGGTCACAAATCTGGGCAACAAGATGCAAACAAGCACACAGAGATACGATCGGAGGCCCCTTGGGGTGGGACTAATACTCGCTGGATATGACGAGAAGGGCACTCACATTTACCAGATAATGCCCTCGGCCAATGTGTTCAATTGCAAGGCAATGGCCATTGGGAATCGATCACAAGGCGCTCGCACCTATTTGAGCAACTACGAGTCCGCATTCCGCGACTGCACCAAGGATGAGCTGATCTGCCACGGCATTCAGGCCATTAGCTATGCGGCCCCAATCAGTGAGAAGCTCAACATTTGTATTGGCATCGTTGGCAAGGATTGTCCGTTCAAGATAATGACCAGCGAAGAGAGCCTGTCGTATCAGAAAACGTGCCGGGGTCCCGTTGATGATTCCAATAATCCCGAACCACCCAACAAACCGGATGATGACGATATGCCGGGCACTTCGAGCGGGAATCCGTCCTTACCGGTATTACCAAAAAAACCCGACGCTCTATCATTACTGCCAAATCCAGATCCATCTGCACAAAATCCGTAAATATCGCTAGTTCCGTCGTCAACACCAGCTTCAACGAAATCCAAAAAAGAACTCCAATTGGGGATTGTTATATTTTTGTTTCCATCGTTACAATTTCAAATAAAAAAGAGATTCGCATTATAAACGTATTTTAAAATTTTTCGTTTAAAAAATCGAAGAATAATTCCGAATCTTGGGTAATAATAAGAAATCCAACGATCAGCTTTAAAATTACCTTATAGAGCTCTATCCACAACTATTTTTGGGATTTTTTCAGCTTTTTCATGGCTTCGCGTCAAGATTAATTTCAGTTAATTTTAAAAACGCATATTTTCATCGACATTTTTGTTATATAAACAGGGTATAATTTAAATCGGAAACTATTATTATTTTAAAATACATAAACATATTTTTAAAGTTAAAAAAAAAATCGGTAATATGCTTTCGCATAATATATAAAATAAAATTATAAATTAATATAAATTTAAATGTAAAGCTTTTTCTATCTGTCCGTTTAATGAATCGATGCTAATCCTTTTAAACCCATTTTCACACTCTCAAAGTTGCCAAATTCTACTTGACTAAGTGCAATTGTTAAAAACCCTCCCATACTTTGAAAAACTGCAACCACAAGTGTGCCATGTAGCAAGATATAAGTGACACAGTAGCCCCCTCTTCACAACCAAAATTCAACGCTAAACAGGCAACAAGCAAGGACACAAAATTGCTTACTAAATAGTTAATGCTGACCCCCACCCCTGACTTTTGGTGCTCTCCCCGCTGTTCATATTGCGGTTAAGTTTCTGATACTATTTAGAGCATCAGTCAAATCTAGAGAGAAGAGCGAAAAACACAGGGGAGAGGAAGGGAGACAACACACAAGCAGACATCCGAACAACTTTACGCAAAATTTGCTTGTCAAGGACATTGCTCAGCTAACGGCAGGCCCTCCTCCCTCCACCCTATCAACATACCATGTAGCCGCCTTAAACACTTTTGCCCAACTTTTATTACCCCCTACGCTTTAAAGCTTTGCGCGCCTCGAAGCTGTGTGAGCGTGGCACACACAGTTTGTCGTTTGCCATTTGCTTTATAAAGTTTTATGGCGCTGATTCTGTTCATGTGTTTATCCAACGCAGACAGACATTTTAATTGGCATATTATGGCCAACTGAAGTCGGCTTTTTAGCCGTTTTAAAGTAAAGTAAAAAAATATAAAAGAGGATTATTTGTATAGTATAATGAAACGACCGTAAAAAAATACTCTTCCCTACACTTACTTATGTACATATATATGTGCGGACGCCTTTGACAGCAGCTAATAAATAACCGTTCCTCATATATATGAATAAATATGCATGTAAATTCACTAGGAACTGATTTTACACACGTGCGGAAAACAGAACCGATCAACAGGGCAGACACGCACAGACTAAATCGTCTCATGCACACTTCTGCAATAATAATTTAGATCAACTATCCTAACTCCCTCGCTCTAACATTGTGCAAGCATCTCACTCATACAAGTTACAGTTCTCATTCTGTAGACATAGCCGCAGTCTGCAAACCACACATACAACGGTATCAAAAGCACTACTAATACAAAAACAACACACAGCTTGTATGACTCCTACGCGCCCAACATCCACAATATGATCTCTCCAAATTAATACTCTCTGTCAGCGTTGTGATCTGTGCCATTGCGGTAAATTATTTTTCATTCAGTTGTTTGTCACTCACAAGCACAACAAACACATAAGTCAACGGATTTTTAAATTTCTCTTCCGAGAGCGTAACAGAGTAAAATCTACTTTTCGTACTTTGCTTTAAGCAGAGAAGCACAGAGTAGGAGAAGTGAGTGTCAAATGTAATTTAAATTGACAAGTGGGAAATAAATAGCAATAGATCGCTTGCGCTGAACAACATCACCCTGCTCTCTCACACTAAAGAGCGCAAGATAGCCAATCGCATTTAAGAATCTAAAATAAATAAATTTATAACTGTAAAGACAAAAAAATTAGAAAAAACAAAAAAAGATATTTTTATATTAAATTCTACAGATGTTTATTTGCTTTAATCTCTCTCTCTCTCTCTCTCTCTCTCTCTCTCTCTCTCTCTCTCTTTAATCATTTCCACCATTTATGCCCGTTGCGTTTGCACATTCGTTAACACACAAGTCCCTTAAGCGAGCCACAGAAAATCAGTCAGATACATATACATTTGATTCCGACAAACCACCCAAACCACATGCCACGCCTGCCTATCGATTGCGTGTGAAACTTTTGGCTGGCACTGTCAGTTGTTTAATTCCAAAGAGCTTTGAGGCAATTGCGGCCACTGAATTGACACTACCAACATTTTTTTATTTCTTTGCAAAGCAATCAATGGGATAGAGACGTTGCGATGTCTCTACAAGAGTGTAAAGTTCAAATAGTTATTCTCTATACAAATTATATTTGTTTGATGACGTTGCAGATAGTTCAATTTTGCTCACATGTCATGCTTTCCACCAATAATCACACTCTAGCAAAAAGTTAATAATATTCTTAAAATATTATTGGTTTAGTTTCACAGATTCGACTTTAAATACGGATCATAAAATATTTGCGGTTTGAATATATTTATTATTTATTATTTATTTTTTGCTCAAAAAGCATGACATGAGCTGCACAGTGGGAAAACATTTCGCAGGAATATACTCACACACATACATAAACATATTTTATATTCTGCGCTAAACAACGCAAAAATTACTGTACTGAATTTATATGTAGAATATAATAGGGTTAAGTTATTTTATTAATAAAGAAAGAATATTATAATAAAAAAAATATATATATTAAAAATAAATAACTTTTATGTTTGATTTAATATTATATTTTTAAAAGATTACAATTTCTAATTCCACAAGTATTACCTAGCACACAATTCGGGTTAAAGGCTTTGTAACATATCAATATATTTTATAATCCCTCTCTAATTCAATACTGTACGCTTACAGGGTATGCACTGGTAGCACATCCTCTCAATCTTATTTACTACGTTTATTTATTTATGCGCAGTCCGTTCGCCGCGTTTGCAGTTTCGGTTACCCCAAAATTATGCCGCAGCATATGAATATTGAATGGGCCAAAAGGTAGACAGTGTGGGACTGTACAAAATGTTAAAACAGAAAAGAATGTTGCAGAACAACTCCGCTACACTCTGTTCATAGTGCAGAAACAATTTAAAAAAAATATGTGATAAAGAAAAGTATTTATTATGGGAAAGTGAATTTTAAATTTAATTGAAAAAGTTCACCAAATATAGATTTATTAATCTCTAGAGATCGTCAGTAATTTACGTAGAAGATTTAAGATTAAGATTTACTGATGTAAGCCTTACAACTTTGTGGGCGACTCTGCCTTGTGGGATATAAGCAGACAATGCTCAAAACCGATATACTCCCTTTGCACGTTGCGAACAGAGCATTAAAATGTCCGTTAAATTGAAGTTAAAGTGTATTCATGTGTAGCATACTTTAGCGGGTCTTGCAAAATGATATAGTATCAAAACAGTTTGTGCTTGTTTTCACGTTAAGCGGTCCATTAAAATGTTAGCCAAGTGCCGTTAAAACCACTTGGCAAAGGCTCAATAATCGCGCCAAAGATAAAATGTGTTCTATAGATGCGCTAGATTAAACACAAGTAGGAGTTGCGGAAGAAGTACTTAAGTGTCCCTCTTGGGGCTACTTGGGCTCCATTTTAAGTCAAGGCTACTTTTGGGGCTGCACCAAACGGGAAATAAAAGCAATATAATAATGAATATAAGGGAAACCCCAAGAAATTAATTTTAAATCTTGAATGTTTTTAAAAGAATTGTAGATTCTTTAAGCGGCTTAACCGGAAACTGAAATATTAATAAAATAAAAAGTTTTCTATTAACTAGTAAAGCTTAACACTTGAGCAGGTCAATCCTTAGTATAAAACCCCCCCTTTAATTATATTAACTACAATAATAAACAAGCAACAACTTGGCGCCGGGTGTAACCAACAGCGCAATTCTTGCTCACAGTATAGTAAATGCCATTAAATATGAAAATCGTTTCAGTTTTGACAAAGGTATGGGAGTTTGAAATATGAGAGCCATGGTCAAAATCTATATACGTCAATATTTTTGAAAATTTTAATCTATCAATAAAAGCAGAATATACCTTTCGTTAACGTGAGTTAGAATTAATTTAAAGTTCACTTTTGGCGTTTCTGATGTGTGAGTTTATGTTTTCAAACAAGCTAAAAAAGGAGGTTCAAATAAATTTCCAATAGTTGACACTCAATTCAATTGAAGTGTGAGCTACAATATTGCACTAGTTTAATAGCGGACTAGAGGTGGGGCGTGTGGGATCAGCTCGTGCAACATGCCACTTGGCAACGACTACAATCTGAACCGGCACGTACGTCCGCGGGGTGGGGTGAGGGGCTCACTTGGCTCAAGTTGCAATTGCTGCCACGGCTTCTTCTTCCCTTTAACCCACATGTGCAACATTTTTGTCATGATTGTGCAAATTGTTATTTTTCTCACGAAATTCAATAAATACATATATATATATATATATATATATATATATATATATATAATACATATATATATATATAAATATAAATAAAATAAAAGTAAGAGCCTGGAAAAATTTCTGTTGCCTTTTTCTTTAGCCACAAACTAAAACTGTGGTCAGCTTGCACTCGATGAGCGTCAGATTTTCCGTAAAGTTTCCTTTTTGCGCTTCTCACAAGTTGTTTTTAAGCACACAAATTTATGATGTTTTAATTAAATGCTTTCCTCGGGCTTTGTACTCGTATTTGTCTTTGTCGGACATGCGTTGAAAATTTTATCCAAGTTACTCCCGTCCCCCTCACACAAATGTTGTGATGTTTGTTTGAATAGTTTGTGCTTTTCTTTACAATATGCAAGTATGTAAATATTTGCAATTAAAATAATTGAGTTTTAAGTTGTCTATTAGACAAGTTTCCCTAGTACAGCAAATTATAAAACTTCTATGTCCAATATTTTCCAAGAAACTTAACTATTTGCGCTGTGTTTCATACGACTTTTGGGTATATTTTTGGCATAAAGATGCTTTTAAATTGAAACTATGGCAATAAACTTGAATAAACTGAGCCATAATTAAATAGATAAATGTTTTTACGTTTGCCTTGTTTTAAACAAAAAAATATTGCTAAAGAGAATATAAATTATAAACTAATGTTATGCAAGAATAATAGTAAATAAACACAAATAAATACAATAATTTGACAGCTAAACAACTGTCGCCAAAATCAACATTAGACGGATAAAATCAACACGTTTTTGGAATAATAAAAACTGCATAAATCTGTATACATGTATTACAAAAACATATATCTAAATAGGGCGCTATTTATCAGTTATGTTTGCATATTCCACACGTTACGCATACGCAATGCGGGTCCAAGCAAATTGCCACAAAGAATACTAGACGCGTGTAAATGTTAAGCAACAACTCAAATAACAGCTTGACGCACACATGATTTTTGAGCCCACAAGTTTTCGCACCCACAAAAAAAACACACACATATGCACACATCAAAGCATCCTGTCTTGCATATAAATGTGTATAAAAATAGCATTCAAAAATCGATTGATTTGCAAAAAAAAACTCTTCTTTTTTAGTGGTCCAATATACAAACTGGAGGGGGGAAAAATGTATATCAAAGAATGTTTTTTGTTGCTTGAGTTTTCGTGTGCCTCCAGCTGCGTGCGCTCTGTTGCATGGGATTTTCTTAACAGCGCAATTGCGATATACGCAGCTATAGAGTAGCTTATATAAATTATGTGTATAACATTTATGGAAGAGATTATCGAAGTAAATAGCGCTTATCAACACTTAAGACAAGGTTTGCGAGAGCATTGTTGATGGCGAGAGCGGGAGCAGTAATTTATATTATCTTAGTTATGTATCGGACAGAGAGCGCCTATGCAAGGTGCGGCCATTGTGGATGGTATGTTCACTGCGAAGAAAAAGCGAAGAGTTTGAGAATGGTGTGAGCAATAGAGTTAAATAAGTTGTGGACTCTAAGTTTATTGTAATAGTGCGAATGCCGGGTTAGCGATCGTGAGATGATTTAGTCTGAGCGCGTCTGCTCTGATGATCGGTCGTAAAAGTGATGAGCTTGTGCTGCTTCTGTTATGTTTCCCTGGAGGTTTCTGTGTTAAAATTCAATTCATAACTAGTTATACTCGTTCACGAAGTGAAACTAGTATTTGGGTTTGTGCAATGTCCGTCATGCTGTCCGTCTATCCGTCCGGATGAACGCAACTTTTTTCGGCGCTATTGAGGATAGAGACTTGAAACTTTGGATTTATACTTGTAGTTATCCTCTTCAGACAAAGTGAAGTAAGATTTTTGTGCCACGCCCACTGGGAGGCTGGCAATTCGATAACATGTCGATACACCTCAAACCCAACTCGATGAAAGGTGAATATTCCCCACAATTTTGAAGATAGAGCCACCAAATTTAGTATGTATGTAGATAGGTGGTGACCTCCACCACAGATTGCACCCTTAATATTCGGGCCACACCAACAGAACGCCCCCCAGCGCCCCCGCAAATCGCAAAAATAGAAAGCTCTCACAGTTTTAATGCTAAAGTCACCCAATAAAAACGTGAACGAGTATAATGCAGTCGGTAACGCCCGACTGCAGCGTTCTTACTTGTTTTTTCTTAATTTATTGCACATCTATCATTCGATTTTGCCTAACTCGCATTCCGGTCCTTTCTATTCGTTTTTATTTACTTCGAACATATTTACATATGAATGAACTTGGTCCGAAAAACAATCAATAACATAATTTAATATTAATTTGGAATCAGCTCTGTTTAATGTGTGTGTGTGCATGGGTGTATGTTCCTGAAATGGAGTTGAACAAAGGAAGAGTTAGGCAAATATTTATGACCCTTGTTGAGTTATTTACAACAACATAAATAAAACTCATATGAAATATGCCTTAACAGGAATCACATCAGTCGTATATCAGTAAGCAATAAAGATATATGCTTTCAAACTTAAATGCTTAAGAATATAAATATAGTTTTTATTGAGTAGCATTTATATATTATTTATTATAAACACATAAAAAATTCGGACTTTGGGTATTTGATTTTCGAAATTGTTTTCAATTTCTTTAAAAGATTTTTGCGATAGTAATATAAAATATATTATTGATCAACCTACCAGAACAAGAAAAAAGTTTACTCATTACACTCCCATATGCAACAGTAGACAATGAGTTGAATGTTAAATACGTTGCATACTTCCTGGCGCGCGTGTCATATTTTAATTATATATCGTCGCTGACGAAATTCAAATGACAACAACAACGAAGGATATATAAAGCGCCAGCGAAATGTGTTATTGTCACTGCCTCCAATTTGCAGTGACAATTTAATTTAAAAAAAAAAAACAAAAAAAAACTCAAAAAAACAAAAGCACATTAAGCTGAACAGAAAATAAAATGTGCCACAATCGACGACTGCAACAGCGCAGCTTTAATTCCAACAGAATGTTACAGATTTATTTGTATTTTTTTTTTTTTGTCGACTTGCCACACATTCGGGGCAGCGATGCATAACTGACGCGACACCTAAGGGACAAGGGGCAAAGAACAAAATTTAACAGATTGAAAAACAAGTCAATAAAACAAAGAGCGAAAAATTCAACAGAATCAGCTGACAACAAACAACAAAAAAAATAAATAAAAACAACAGCGTGTGGCATGAATGTAAAATAAATCTTTAATACGGTTCGCATTGGCGGCAGATTAAAGGGCACAAATGCCCTTGTTAAATGAAATTTAAATATTTATTTTGGGTTTTTAAAAAATAAAAAAAATATAGCCAGAAGAAACTAAAAGAAAATGACTTTGGGTTTGAGTCTCTCCGGAATATTGTTGACAAAACGAAAGTAACCTCAAATTGGTAATTATCTTATATTTATCGCGTGCTGAATCCATGCCTTTCAAATATGCATATTTTCATTAAATATAATTCGTAATTACCATTAATTTCAACAATATTTATTTACTTATTTATTTATTTATCACTTTTTTTGAGCTTGTCTGTATTAATTTTGCATTAAAAGCGTTTTAATGCACTTTGTGCACGTTGCGGTTATGAGCTCTGCATTACGTATTGTTATTAAATTGTTTATTGCCTTTTAATTTTGCTGTGACACTGCGGTGGTTATTTAACCTGAAATGCTGTGGCCATTTTTATGGAGCTTCCTGAATTGTTTATTATAGGCCACTTTTAATGTATTTTGAATTGGAATCAATGCTTGTTTAATATACAGTAGCTGATAAAAGAATTTAATAAAAAGAATTGCATATGATTACCGTTTGTGTTTGGAATGCCGAAGATTAATTATCCTAGTAATTAATTACCAGACATACAGCAAAAATACGATACATTTGTATATGTACATTGCCATAACAAAGTTAATTATCATTTTGAAGCTATATTTGATAGTTTTTCGATGCTTTTAAAGTTGTGCTCATATTTTAGGAGCAAATAATGTTCGTAAATGCTGAGGTTCGCTTAGATATTTTAATCAAACTATACAGTTTTTCATAGATACAATATAGTGTTATAATTGATTCTCATTGCATCATTGCTTTTATTTTATTAATCTTATCTATTAATCTTTTCCCCTTACAAAAGTTGCCCATATATAGTAGTAATTTTGTATTATTGTAAATACAAATTTCTTAGAAGATTTTAGAAAAATTAATAATAAGCATTTTAGTTGATATTTAATTTGGTATATTTAATATGGGCAGCTTTTTCAGCTTTTTTTTATATAAAAACAATTTATTTGTACAATGTTACAAATTTATTTAATCTATAGCAATACCACCAATAATACAAAAATTGTAATTTTAATCGCTTTAATACCCTGAACCCATTGAAAATGGGTACACAAAATGCATAAATCGGTTCAGTTTTAAAAATGCACAAATATAAAATTATTTAATCCTCAGTTACATTCAAGTTAAGGCAGTTGATCCAGAAGTGATCAATGGTGTTGTATAAATGCGGCAAAGCATTGCCAATGCTGTGGTTCTCATCCGTGTAGGTCTAAATAAAAGTACAAAAATAAATCAATTTAGTTCTAGTTTTCAATTTGACTGAATTAATGTGGCACCTGTTCCTGAAAAGGTATATCGGCTCTTTGCAGCAGTTTGGCCAAAAGCAGCGAATGCTGATAATGCACATTATCATCGCCGGAACCATGAATAAGCAGAAAATCGTGGGTTCTAAAGTTATTCAAATGGCCAAAAGCGCTGCTCTCATTGTATTTAATCAGATTATCCTCCTCTGTGGGCAGGCCCATATAGCGCTCCGTATAGATGGTATCTAAAAACATATTAAAATCGTTAATCATCGTTAATTATTATAGAATATCTAACGCAGCCACTTGCCGTAATACAGCCAGGAGGTAACTGGGGCCACAGAGACACCGCATTGAAAGATGCGTTGATCATCCTTTTCGATTGTCTTGGCCGTCATATAGCCGCCGTAGCTCCAGCCCCAAATGCCCGTACGTTCGCGATCCACATAGTCCAGATTTTCTTGCAGCCAACTCGTCACAAACAGCTGATCCTCCACCTCATGATCACCCAAATCGTTGTTGACCGAGAATAGCAACTTTTTGCCTTTGTTGCCGGTGCCACGCCCATCAATGTAGGCGTAGATGGTATCCCGTGAGGTGGTCACAAATGCCTCGTAGCCCACGACGTACGAATTTGTAACGCGCACCGAATTGGGCCCGGCATAGACCACAACAATCATCGGATACTTTTTGCTCCTATCGAAATTAGGTGGCAACGCCAACTTGGCAATGCCAGCGCTGCCATCCGCTAGCGTCACATTGAGAAACTGATAGCTAGGTCGCAGCTTGGTCTCCAGATGGGCACGATAGGCGCTGTTCAGCTCCCAATCGACGATCTTCTTGTGTGTGTTGCTCTCCAGGATTTCGGTGTACGCCGGATTGGGGCCCGTGCAGGTGAGCGTATAGTAGGCAAAGGATTTGCTAAACGTGGCGCTGGCGGAGCGACATGTGGCCCCATCTACGTCCACCTTGTCGCAGCTGAGGCAATCATCGTTGCTATACACATGGTATTGAGCTGGATCATCTGCCTTGGTGGCCTGATAGTAACTGCAAATAAGAAGGGCGCATTATAAAATTGATTACAGAAATAAAATATTTTATAACCTAAGCAAAAACGGTTTGCTTAAATGTAATTCCTTATACAGTAAATCTTATTGACTTCAGGAATTCCCTTTTGCTTCACAATTTTATTAAAAATTTTTAACTTTTTCAGGATAAATAAGAATAATAAATTAATACCAAAATAAGACTACAAAAATGTCGTTACACAGAGTTTAATATTTTTTTTTTGTGGTTTGGTGTGTCCGACTAGAAGAAACCACGATCTGTTAACAAAAACAAGACACAAAATCGATGTTGATCCATTTTATGGATATCATGCAAGAATTCAATCCAAAAATAATAAGCCTTTTCTGCGAATGTTATATAAAAATATATATTTTAATTTTAATGTCTATAGTTCCTATAATCTCCGAGATATGCTAAATCACGATACCTTTTTTTTCGCGCGAATCCCGATGCTATTCGCAGCATCCCACCTCCCGCCCAACCGAACAAGGGGCGCAGTCGAATAACGTACGACACGAGTCGCGATATACATGACGAAATCGAACTATCTACAATCTACTTGCTAAATAGTTTAAAAGTAAAGACCTAATACGGGGTAGGGAAGATTCCAAACTGATCACTCTGTAATGTTTATTATAATCATCACAAAGGACGCGGAAGAGTTCATGCAGGGCATAATTACTTAGGCAATGGTTAAGTACTAAGGGTTTAAAATTACGTGCTAGTCTAGTTGGGACCGAGAAATTGAACTAATAATTCTGCATAAATGTTGTAGTTGAGATGTTATAATTCTCTCAAAAGCTTTAGGTATCGCAGACAATTTGGAAATACCTCTATAATTATTAACAACAGTCTTTTTGCCTTTTTTATGGAAAGGAATGATGAACGATTCCTTCCAAATAGCAGGGAAAACTGAAGTATCAACAGACAACTGAAGACACTGGTTTCATTGTGTTAAGGTCGCAAAGTAGCGAACTTTCAGTAATGATGGGACACATAATGCAGTTTGACGACTGTAACTGATATGGGTAAGGCGGATTATTATCGGCGATGCCCTGATCAGTGTGCGCATTCGCGTTTTCAAACATTACTTTAGAAGGTAAAATATTCAATATTGACAAACCTAAAAAATTACTGTGGGTTTTGTGAAAACTGAAGTTGACAACGACGAAAATAATTTTTGTAGTATTCCAGGGTAAGCTTAGAGAAATTAGATCTGGCAACAGCATAACGGGAGAAATATGCAGGATTTACCGATTTCTTAAATTTTTTATAAAATCTCGACTTAACATTTTTTAATTTCTTTGAGAACCAGAGAGGCTGATTAGACCTCGCCGGATACACAAGAGGAACGCAAACATCAAAATGTGAATTCAGGATACCATAAAAAGTTAAACGGCAACATCAAAATCTGCACAATTGTACAATTGGGTATGCTGAATAAGATCATTAAGCTTAGCAAATCCAGCCTTTCGAAAACAGCGAGTGATCCGCCGGCTTTGGTGCCCCAAAAGGCACAGGATCGGGTATATCAATTACCAGATACAAAGTTGGATGAAAAGGGTCCTCAGGTCTTCGAAGAGGGTCAATCCTGCGTACATCATTGATGGTGAAATCCAACATAAAGATAAAATTCAGAGATCTGTCTTTTGAGTTGCGCACTGGATTAACCTGAGCAAGGGACAACTCATGTAGACCATCAACAAGATCATGTGACTTTGAAGGCATCAGAAACATAGAGTCCGTAATAAAGGACCAAGTCACGTCGGGAAGATTAAAATCGCCAAGAACAACCATAAGGTCCCTATCAGATAGTAGGGAA
>SCDS01001269.1:0-13034 GCA_004149465.1 Drosophila nigromelanica | reverse complement strand
CGATTCCCTTCTGGTCCCACCAAACGCAGAGCATCACCTACATCCAATGAAACAAAATAATAAATGACACTTAATGATGACACCATATAATAAAATTTATAATAATAAAAAGCTCTTTTACAAATTAAATTCGACATTTTTAGCTTGCCTTCATGTATACCAAATTTGTAACTGTTTTCTAGTAAAAAAAAATGTTTTTATTAACTATAAACGCTTAACGGTTAGCAACGCTGGCTGAATAGCTAAAAAGTTAGCTGCCATTGTGACTAACCTATCCTAATCTAACTTGCTTGATTGATTGATTTGAAAATGGGAATACTAAAAAACAGAATATGTTTTATGTTCCAGAAAGTTTTCATTAGAGCAGCTCGAACGCATTTGGTCGATGTCATCGTCACTTGCCTTGACTGCTTACATTGTGACTACATTGTGCTGACTTTTGATGCAGTTCACGGCTCAGCGCGTCCCTCGTCGTGACATCAACCTGTGTGTGTCCTGACGACGACTCATAAATACATGTGCCGCCATAATGTCTGTGCCCATAAAAATCCGACTTTCTGCCGTCAGAGTCATCAATGCGAGTCCAAAGCCAAAGCTATAGCTGAAGCTATAGCTATAGCTAACGTCAGAGCTGGTTGGAATCGTTGCACACAGGTATGGCGAGTTTTCCTTTATTATCGGGCGTACTCGTAAAGCGCTTAAGTGCCATAAGGGAGCTGAGGCAACTCCCGATGCTGCTCCGGGCGAATGCACTTAATGCCAAATTAAATGCAATGCGTTTGGGGTTGTTTCTGGGCGGGGTTGCGGGGTGCGGAGTTTGCGGCGTGTGGCAGCCATGAAAACCGCTTTATGATTAATGCGCAGCCAAAGTCGAGAGTTATGCGCCTTGGAGCGTAATCCCCTAGAATCGGCACCAGAAATCACAGTGCCAATAAAAGCGTTAGGCTAGGCGACACAAAGGGTGAGCGGAGGGGGCGCGGACGCCATTTTGGGGCGCAACAGCTGCAATAAAACATAAATTTCTGACTGGCAAAAGGAAACGGAAATGCGTGCATTAACAACTGGCTAAAGGAGGAGGAGGAGGAGCTGCAGGAGGAGACAAGTGCGGGGTAGCTGCAGCGGTTGCCAAGTGTCGACAGTCGAGTGGGTTGCTTGGCTTGCGGGTTTGTTGGATTGGTAATGTTGAAAACCACTTAACTGCCAGTTGCTTGCCACGCTTATGGCCCATTTAAGTTTCGCGCGTACATGTGTGTGTGTGTGTGTGTGTGTGAGATAGTTTTCCCGCAGCTAATTTTTGGCATATTTCCCGCAGCCTTTTTTGCTGTGTGTCCCTGAGTGTGACAGTTGGATTAGCTGCGGCCGCTGCTCGCCGAGATTTAGCCATGACACAAATATGACCCCAGTTCTTGGCACTATCCAATGACAGCCAAGGACACAGCCATCAGCCCAGCTTCGCATTGGCAGCAGCATCATTAGCCTGAGGGAGCTCAGCAAATAGAGCTCTTAAAGACACACGTCGCTGGCGCCTCCCTCAACCCGCTCTGGCCCGTGGCAAGTGCTTGCCTCAATGCGTTTTCGATTTGGGTAAGATTACGCATACGACATGTTAAACGCCTTTAAGACTTTAACATGAAAATCATTTGCAACTTGTGCAAATACACAGAGAAAATATACACGGCAAAAAACTCAGCATCAAATGCAGATATTGGCTAAATTTGACTACCTTTGTTAGGTTTTAAGTTGAAAAAAAGATAATTTTGAACATTTCTTTTAAAGGCATTATTTTTTAAGATACAAAAATTCATCTTAAAAATGTTCTTTATTGATTGAAATCATTAAGCGCTTGTTTAAAGTATGAAAATGGTTAAAATAATTATTTTGTAGCCAAATTTATTTTCAACCTACTTTATACATATATAAACAAAAATTAGGTAAAAAGAAAAACTCACTGTAAGCAAAATTCTCACTTAATTTAAAAAATATTCAAAAAATCTACTTATGAATCTGAATAACTGAAATTCCAATTCAGGCAACATTTAAACAAACTATTAAAAATTTCGAATGTCGTAAACTTAAAATGTTTAAATTTTTTACAATTAAGAATTGAGTTTTTCGCTGAGTGCACATATGCTTTGTGTACATCTGCCCGTATATATGTGTGTGTGTGCGTGTGTGTGTGTGCAGCAAAAAGAGATCCTTTTCGCAACTCTATTTGGCCTGCAAGTTGCATGCAAGTTTTTCTTACAAGTTTGTGGACACACCGCACCCCGCTGCCCCCGTTCGCCTTCGCCAGCGTTTTTTGTCAGCCAGTGCAACTGGCGCATTTGTTTTGTTTGCTATTGTTGCGCTGAGCGCTTTGTTTATGCTGCTGCAAAAAAGGCATAAAATGATTTCATTAAAAAAGTTGTAAACTTTTTCATTTAATTTAACTGCAAACATCTTTTGTGCCTGCCTGACTGTGTGCACGGCCAGCTCGGCATTATTCTTTTTCCAGTTTCAGCCAATTCTGGCAGCTATCTGCTATCTGCAGCTAGGCATCTGCTCGGCTCATATACTAAGTGGTAGCAGCTGGCAGCTGCCACGCCCTCGACTCTTCTTTTTTTTAGGGGGTCACATTATACGCGAATTGAATTGCGAATTGAGAACTGAGTTTCAATTAAACTTTTCCCTTTTTTGCAGCATTCAATTGCAAAATGTTGCCCTTTAACTTGGCCGCCTTTTTGTCGCACACAAGTTCTTGGCTTTTTTTTTCTTTCGATGTTGTTACCCAAACTTTCGTTATTATTTATTGATGGATTGACTGTGACAGCCAACGCCCAAAACGACGCCTATTTTAATATGCCCGAAAGCTGTTCATTGACTTTAACGAAATATGCAAATGTTGTGTCTGCAATAATCACAGGCTAGTTGAACGTCCGCTTAATTAAGTCGCATTTGCCATTAGTTTAAGTATGGTACACAAATCGCACATTTAATAAAACATATATATCATATATGCCCGACTATCATTATCACCATCTGAAAACATTATCTGACTAATCAACAACTTTGACTTGCAGCTGGAATAATTCAATTATGGCCACAATACACGCTTCGTGTTAAAGCCAAACGAACTTTAGAGCCACAGCTACAGCTTTGGCTAACAACTCGAACTCGAACCATTTGGGTTGAGTGTTTGGTCCACCCCCACTTCTCATTCGGGCAAAGCCGCTTGGCGGAGCCACGCGAGCTGGCACAACATGTCGTATTAGTAATATTTAAACACAAAAGCTCAGCAAATGTTGACATGCGTCGCCATTAGCCAAACGATGCATTGTGGCACGCATAGCATATGAGGTTCTTGGTTAGCCAAGGGGAGCGGCGTGGCAAATTCAATTTGCGCATAAAACAAAGGCAACGTCGACGGCTCTATAATAACAACAATAATAATCTGCTTAGAAGCCAGCGATGCGAAAGTGAAGAAATGCGTTGTAATTCCAAAGTTCGCCGCCGTCAAATGGAAACAAGCAGCAATATTGCAGCATATGGGGTGAGTGGGAGTGGGTGGGAAAGGGGGAGGGGGGAGGGAGGGTGTGTGGCAGCCGTGCCACATTAAGCCACACAGTGGCTTGCATGCCAAGAATGTGGCTGCAAAAATAAATATATATCTATGTATAAGAAAGTTCCCCTTTTTCTCGCGCTCTTTCTTTATCCCACTCTCTCTCTCTCTGTCTCTCTCTCTCCTGTGTATGAAATGTGTCATGTTGACAGCGTGGAAATGTCAGTCATGCGGCGTCGTAATGAGTTTTGCCAACATCGAATACCCCAACCCCAATAAGTACATCAACTTGAACAACTTTGCAATGCAGCTATCGCCCACGGGGCGTATGAGCAATGTGCCGAGCACAAAGCAGGCAAGTCAGGCAAATTGTTAAAGAAAATATATCCAACTATTTTCATTGTCCTTTTAGCGCACTTAATTAGCTTCTATTTTTCAAACATGTCACTTTGGTTTGAGAAATTATATTGAAATAAAAATATAAATATGAAGACCAATTTTTAAAAACATTATTTAGAAATAATTAAGAACTTCTAAATTTTATCAATATATATACTACTAAAAAATTGTAAATAAAAATAGAATACATCTGCAAATATGATATATCACGCAAGTTGTCATTAGTTCAGGAAAATAGATCCAACTATATTCACTTAGCTTATTTAAATCATTTCACTTTCGTTTTAGAAATCATATTGAAATAAAAAAATAAATATGAGGAGAAATTCTTAAAAATAATTTTTAAATTCAAAATATTTAAGTTTAAATGTTATCAAAAATTATACTACAACATTTTATTGAAAAATGTAATAATAATAAATAGAATAAAATTTTTGTAACAATTTATTTGCCTCAGGGATGTAATACTTAAAATAGTTTTCCGCAATCGATTTTTAAACGCTAACATGTATTTTGTTTTATAATAATAGGTCATTAAATTTCATAACAATGGATTGTTATTTGCCAAGCCAATGAAAACGCTGCTCTTCAAGCTATTCACCTTCACTTGACAAGTCGTACGAGGAAAGACCTTCGTAATCAACTTTAGAATTGCTTAACAAGGTCCACATCGAGTATAGCCACATAAAACTATAATATAGATTCTATATATGTGTATATATATTTAGTTTGCAGTCCTGATATTCCATACCAAACTGTTTGGGCCATATTTGAGAGACTGCATCCTCGATGTTGGCCAGAGCGAGATGAGAGGCAGAGAATAAATTTGCCTTTTGGCCACCAAAGTTGTGTGTGCCCACGCCCACGCCGAGGCTCAAGAGTCAACAATGGAATGTCAGTAACGCCCACAACCCAAACTAAAACACACACAAACACACACACACACACACACAAACACACACACACAAACACACACACATTCATGACAATGGCCGTACGTAGCCGGAAGCCAGAGACGGAGACGGAGACGGAGACGTTGACGGCAGCTGCCTGTGACTGCCGTACAATTTCCATTGTAGTAGAATTTCACAATAATTGCAATGCAGTTGCTGCGATTCTCTTGTTGTTGTTGCTGTTGGTGCAGCACATGGCATATAGTACTATATGGAACGTAGTATGCTCTATATACACTTTGCCTTTTTCGGTCATGCAGCCAACCAGAGCGAGAGGGCCGCACGTGGCGTGCGAGCGAGACGGCAACAAGTGCAGTACACAAATATCGATCGACTTAAATGAATTTAGGTCAGCCAAGCGAGCCCCGCCCACAAAACGAACACCCACAGGGCGTGTGTGTGTGCAGCCGCCCAAAGGGAGGCATGTGTGTGTGTGTGTGTGCATCTTACAGATACATGTTTAGTGGCGTAGGGGGAAAACATGGAAAATGTCAGCCGCTACTCACGTAACTTATTTTAATTCAAATCAAATAGGGAAACTAGAATTGGAGGCGGTTGCAGCTATTGATAGTGTCTCACACTCGCACACACACACACTCGCACACACACACTCACACACGCGCCCAGCATGTCAAGAAGATAATAACAATAGTGCAGCAGAATCAGAGCCAAGCCAGATGAGACCGCCGCACCCCGCCCCCCAGCCCGCGCTATTGGCCATGCCAAACACGCGCCATCAACATGTGCATTTTATGAGCCAACTGTCAGGGAAAAGAGACGCGTTGACGAATACAAGGCCATGCCTTGGGAATTCCTCTGACTACCCGTCTACCAGTCCACCCCTGCACCAACTGAATCCCCAATCACCAAAGCATAGTATCCAACTAATTTAACGTTTTATGACACAGGGCCTACGTGATGCGACGGAGCATGGGAACAAATGGTTAAATCATAGACCCCAAGCACTGCAAGGCATATTATAGTCAGAAAATGAGACAGCTAGAGAATGTGAGCGAGATAGAGAGAATGCGCAAGAGCGCGTGTTGCCGACTGTCACGTGTGGTCTATAAAAAATAGAATTCGTATTGTGTTTTATTGAAAGATATTCACGCGGAATACTCGAACGACTTGCACTCAAATCTTGATTCAACTGCAACTAATAGTTATATCCCATATCTATAAAAAAAATAATACGTTAGCCTAATGTAGGCTCAAAGAGCATACTTTTATTTATCTGTAATTTATTTATTTTAGTTTTATATTTTAAGGAACAAGGAAGTTAATCATAATTCAAAGAAGTTTTCTTTAGTACTGAAGAAGTTTTTAGTTTTATTTAAATATCTTATTTGTTTTTATATATGTACTTTTTTCAGCACAATAGAAAAGACAAATACATAAATAATACTTTTAATGCTTAAGCAGTTCAAATTACAAATCAAAGTAGTTTTTTCAAGCATCTTGTTTATTTGTTATGTTGAATTTAGTATGATATGATAAATTCTTTTGAGCTCTTATAGTGTAACTGCTAGTCAAACACGCCCCACTTAACAATTCTGAATGCTATTTAATGTATTTCTGCTGTTAACTGAAAAGGGTTAACGAGGCCCTGCAGCGCACTTATCCATTTATGATAACAACCACAAAACTCAAGAGAAACTTCAACTTGCAAACATAATCGAAATTCGGAGTTGTTGTCCAGACCCTCAAGCCTCAAAGTAAAACCGCCCACTTTTACGGAACGGGACGAAACTGTCCCAAACTTGAGTAGGAAGCGAAACAAGAAAAAAAAAAAGCAGAGAAATGGAAAACAAGTGCAGCTACAATATTTTTGGGTGGGTTTTATTGTACGACAACGAAACGCCTGGACAGTGAGGTATATATAAAGTATATACATACATATTATAGCCATGTTCTGTTCTGTTAAAGGATAAAGTTTTTTATTTATTTATTTTTTGTGTGTTATATTTTCCTGTCGGCTGAATGGGAAGTTCGGCAGGTGCTTAAGTTTTGTTTTAGTTTATTTTTCGGCTAGTTAATAACTTTTTAATTGCTATGCAGGTGAAATCGATTTTTAAATGCAGCTCCTTTAACAATAGAGAACATTCTATGAGGGCGGTTGGACTCCACACACACCTCTTCTAGTTTACGGTACTCTGTGGAATATTTGTCAGCGCAATAATTATACACTGGATGCCACCAAGGAGCAGCTGGTGTAAGGTGCGACTCTTTAGCTGCCACGCCCATTCGCTGACTGGGCGACTGGGTGATGGCTGCGCCCCTGAAGATGACGGCTAACTGGGTTAACGATAAATAACAAATGATTTCGAGTCCTAGTTTTCAGCCATGGCATCCACAAGTAGCCATCGTCCACAGGGCCAGCTCAGTGCAAGCGCCCCCAACTGCCCCAGTTACAGCGGACAAGCGGACAGCGGCCATGATCTACTACCACAAGTGCAATTCCTATCCGTGTTCATCGCCGTCGACGTCGCGTTTACTACGTGCTGTAGTCGTAGTCTCAATTGCAACGCAAAATCGACAATCGACTGCATCCGACTGTGCAATACCCTGTACAGCTTACAAAGAGTTTTTCTTGATTTTTGTGTTTATTATGTTGTATATTATTTTTAAATTTAATTCGCCTTAGATCAATTGAATAGAGTGGAACAGAAAAGGACGCAACTTCGGACCTGTTAGGAACTAGTTGGGTTTAGAGTATAATTAGTTCAATAATATACAAATAATAGATTAGGTTGAAAAACCTGACAAATTATATTCTTCTTAATATATTGCTCATAACAGTAGCAACAAAACAATTTAAGTTTTAATAAAAAAAAGTTTTAATGCTTTTTATTGACATATTCCAGAAATCTTGGGACTTTAAATCCATAGATAAAACAATCAATTATAATTAATAAATAATTATTTATTATTAATTATTTCAAATATCAATGGATCTCATAGTTATTTAGGGCATTTAGATATAGAATTAAATATAATACATATATAGAATTTTTGACTAGTTACAAGCGACTCGTTTGAACACATTTAATCCATTGGAATCAAGATAATAATTTTAACTTTTAGTTGAACATTCTATGGACCTCTTGACAAGGCAAAATATTTGAGTTTAGATCTGAATCAATAGTAAAATGGTTAAGTTGAAATGCTTTCAATTGCAAATAAATAACTAAATAATGCTTACAGCTTTAAATCGATAGATATTTTTGAGAAAATAGTTCACTCATATTTATATAAAGGGTATTTGTTGAGCAACATTTTTCTGTTACAAACGTCTGCACAAAGTGAATACACTTTGAGTACCCTGCCAAACTGGCGCCACGTTTGCATTTACGTTACGTTTGCGAGTACAACTGCAACAGCAGCAGCAGCAACAGAAACAACAACAACAACAAGAAGCGAACGTGCCTACAAACGACCCGCCGAACGACAGCGGCGACCCATCGAGCAGCCCAACCTGTAACCAGTTCGCCACCTCTCGCGCTCGGCTCCGGCTCCGGCTCCGGCACTCGTTGTAGCCGATGCGAATTAAGTTTGGATTTGGGTTTGGGGTTTCGGGTTAGTCGCCAGCCCACCGAGCTGTGAGCTGAGAGAGCAACGCCTACCTCGGGCCAAGCAGCCGCCCTGACGCCCTACTTTGGCTGGCTGGCAAGGTTCGGCCTTGGCGCTCAACACTGACCCGCTTTTTGGCTGTGTGTGTATATGTGTATATGTGTGTGTGTGTGTGTGTGTGTCTGTGGTGTGTGCAGTTAATGGAGGCATATTTCTCTTGCTCTCTGCTGATTGTTTTTGTAGCTGCTGCTTTCGGCTGTTGCATTTCAAATGCGTTGATTATTACGAACTGCATTTCAAATATCAGAAATTGAAAACAAAATTTACGCTCAATTTACATTCCAAAAACGGGCTAAAGCGACAACGTTTTATAAATATTATCATTTTTATGAAAGTATTGAAAAAATGTTTCTTTTTTTGGAAAAAAATTACTATTAGCATAAAAAAAACCAGCATAAATTTGATTCTGAGGTGGCTGATTTTCTTGTTATGTCAAAATTGATAAAAATGTTCACTTGCAGTTTCTCAAATATTTCTTCGTTTATTTCAAAATTCCATAACTTTGTCAAAACTGAACCGATTTTCAAGTATGATGGTTTTTTGGTCATAATTTTTCAATTAGTTTAATTCTGCATTTAAATTTTGTAAAAATAAAAAAATAATTTTTTTTCGATATTTTTGGGGTTTTTATCCAATCATCATCATTTTTGAAAAAAAATAAATTTCAAATTTTATAATCTCGAAATTTTTTTGTAATCGATTGTGGGTGTCATAATTAGTATAAAAAACTATTTTTTTTGTTAAAAATAATGTCAAAATTGACAACAATTTTCACTTGTAAAGTTTCCAAAAACTCTATCCGTAAACTTCAAACTTCCATAACTTTGTCAAAAATATGCCGATTTTCAAGTATTATGGCTTTTTGGTCATCATTTTTCAGTTAGTTTACTTCTGCATTTAAATTTTGTGCATATAAAAAACATAATTTTTTCAATTGTTTAAGGATTTTTCTCCAAGGGAGTCAAAGCTGAACTGGTTTTCATGTTTTATGACATTTTGGTCAGTGTTTATGCGCTAGACTAATTCTGAACGTAAAATGCATACATTTTGGTTTTTTTTCGTTTAAAAAAAACCGTAGTTTACCCCCTCATGTTCGTAACTATTATCGAATTACACTGAGGAAGAGTTTTGGTTTAGTTTTTACAAATTTATGAAAATAGACACCAAGAGAAGAGAAAACTCTCGACTTGATGCTTTCCATGGCCACAGCATATATTGAGATTAAAGCAAACGAGGGAAATAAGAGATAAGCTAGTTGAATGAGATGATTGTTCAAGGAAATGCAAAATGCATTTGAATTGCGGTTATCCACGAAATTTTTAGATTTGTGGTAACCTTTTGCATTGAGCGAAAGCCGCCAAACGCCAAACGGCCAAACGGCGGCATTCGCCCACACAAAGAAAACCGCCAGCAGCTGCTGTCGGCGGCTGCTCCACTGGGCGGTGGGTGACGGCGACCCGCCGGCGGTTGGTCACTGGCGCTGCGTTAGCCGCTGATTCATCACGCATCAAAAGAGAAACTCCAGAGTCACGAGAGCAGCCAACGAGAATAATGAAATTAATTTGAGCCCTGGCCACAGAAACAGCGACGGAGACAAAGACGGAGACAGAGCAGAAAACGCCCCGCCGACCGTTGCGGTCGCATCTTGCCGGGCATTCCCCAGTTCCAGCGACGATTGCCATGGTCTGTTGCCCGTTCTTGAGCAAATGGGGTTAAAGGGGTGTAATGATTTTATGCCAAGGTATGGAAAAGGCAAAAAATGTTATTACTAAGGTAGAAATGTATTTTATAAAATATATGTATACCTTAACACAACGACTTTTTGATTGTTGACTTTCAATAAAGTTTTTCTCAAGAATCCAATCAGAAAATATGGATGAGTTAATTTTAACTTATACTGGGTAACTTTTAGTCAGATACTCTCGATTAGAAGCACACTTAATTTTGTTGCTATTGCAATTGTTGTTGCTGGAGCGGCAGGTGCAAACCCCAGGCTCCAAATCTCCAGCGCCCCCATCAGTGAGGGCGTCGCTGCCGGCGTCGAACGCATCGCTGCACAAGCTCTGAGGAGCAACGGTATAAAAGCCTATGGAATTTTACAATGTAAATGGTGGGTGCTTCTTCTTCTTTTACTGCTGCTTCGGCTGCTGCTGCTGCTGGGCGCACTTAATGCGCCGTTACAGACAAAAGTCTGGACTGCAGAAATAGAAATGATAGCCACAGTACTTGAACAGTACTCGATATGCCAGCCAGCAATATAAAAGAATTCTCCATTAACAGACAACTGCAATTCGAGCACTCGAACAAAATGAGAATAAAACTCACAACCAAATACAGATTAATACTGCAGCAAGGTTGCAAATAAATTTCATGAGATGGATTTTATTCTCCTTTTTTTTAGCATGCTTGATTGAAGCCTTTCAACTCTGTGTTGTATTTCAGAGTTCTGATCAAGCGAAAGCAGTGGAAGTCTATAAATCAGTTGTGAATTAAGCATTTTTATGATTTACTCTAAAAATCAAAAGAAGGCGCATGCTATACCGTATAATATTATATATATAAATTTAATAATTAGCATCAACAGCAAATGCGACTTAGCTATACAAATTCGCCCTTATGAAAGCATGGAAATTAATTCAACATGAAATTATCTTTTGATTTGATATTTTTCTCGCTTAAATATATACCATATTAAATATTAACAAATCTTATCTTATTATAAATTTTTGTATACATTCCCCTAATCTATATAGAGTTTTAGAAAAAACGATATTTGTATTTTTCAGTGCTGAAAAAGTTATTTACATGTATAAAAGCAAGTTCACAAGTTTGTAAGCGCAATTCGCACTTTTAATTGTCTCCTCTTTCAAGTGTTTCCCTTAAAAAAAAACAAATAAAATAAATAAAAACTACATAAAATGTTTCACATTCCCAACTGTGTCTTCAATTTGTGGGGAGAATATTCGAATGCTGTCAGATCGCATCCTGATTATCAACGGACAAGCTGAGTCTCGAATTGCGAATGTGTTTGTGGCCGTATCTGTGGCTGTATTTGTGGCCGTATCCCGGCCATTTTACTCGTATTGCAGTCCTACTGCATTACTGTTGGCCAATTGGCAAACCGACGCCGAAGGATTTGAGCACTCGCTCGGGTCATTATTTATTTACACTAAAAATGTATTTCCTTTGCTCTTAAATTGGGCAATTTATAACGAGGCACTTGACGCCAACACGCGGCCATTTTCAGAACCAGAGCGGGAGCCGGAGCCGGAGCTGGAGCTGGAGCCGGAGCCAGTTTCAGCTCCAGCAACGTCACGTGACAACTTCAACATTGCTGAGATTTATGCATGTGTGTGTGTGTGAAGTTCATGCAGTGCATGTCCGTTGGCTGGACCCCAGCATCATCAGCTCAACAATTTCAATATTTCATCAAAGACATTCAAAGACTTCATGCGCTCGGGTTGGTTGGGGTTAAGTGCAGCAGCGCCACAT
Source organism: Drosophila nigromelanica (assembly GCA_004149465.1). Taxonomy (NCBI): domain Eukaryota; kingdom Metazoa; phylum Arthropoda; class Insecta; order Diptera; family Drosophilidae; genus Drosophila; species Drosophila nigromelanica. The sequence continues at coordinate 1,022 of SCDS01001269.1, read as the reverse complement.
TGGCGCTGCAATTATTCTCGTTAAATGTGGAGCAGCTGCGGCCATCAGGCGTGGAGACGGACGCCTAAGCTGAGTGTGGGGCCAGACCAAAGATGAATGCCAAGTAATGCACATGTTACTATTTACTTTGCGTGTTCTCCAAAAGAAACAAATGATTCTCCTCCCCTTTCCCCTTAACCCTATCCGACAACAACGATTTTCTCCGTTAGACATTGGACGTTGGCGTTGGCGACGCCGCATTCACTAGATGACAGCAACAACAACAACAACAAACACACACACAGACACACACACACACACACCCTTCACTCATAAGCCCACATGTGACTGGATGTCTTTGGTTATTACTCATACGCACTGCGGGACGGCAGTCAATGCGTCGACTGCACATTCTCGGATTGACTTTGCACTCGCAGTAATGTTACTGCCAACATCATGGATCACAAAATGGGGGGGCAGACAGACAGACAGCAGGACAAGCGACTTGGCCCAGAAATGAGGTAATCAAACATTGCTTTGGGGGAGTTCAACGAAGCAATTGTCTGTTCGCAATTGCCTGTGAATCAGATATCGATATGCTAGCAAAATATTTGATAGGTAAGCGCAGTGAATGTCAACACGAGACAATTAGATCGGTGAATTTACAAAAGGGGTTCGTTCCCTGAATGCAATCAAATAAATGCAAAAAAGGAACTCGTGTAAGAACTCGTGTTTAGATGCTTTGGCAAATTGAGTAAAGTTTTCAACATACGGAAAAATTGGAAACCTAATATTGTTTGTAAATAGCTTTTAGAGCTAATTTATTACTAAAACTATTTTCCAATCATTTCATATGAAGAATTCGGTTTGAATCGAATGTAATCTGAGCTTATCTTGCTTATTTTGTTACATTACATTTTTTTTTTATGAAAACAAATATGCTGTATTTAAAATCTGCCCTCTAGTAGGCAATAATTAAATTTTTGGACAGAACGTTCACAGTTATTTTTACATGTTTGTTGGGTGGTTGGTAGGTGGGTGGG
>SCDS01001268.1:0-13036 GCA_004149465.1 Drosophila nigromelanica | reverse complement strand
AAATAGTTATTAAAGAGAAAGATGAAGAAATGAAAAATAAAATTAACTTAAGTAAAGAACGAATTAATTACCTAGTAGAGAAATTCGATTATTATATATAGATAATTATATGGAGTTTTACAATTGTTTTTTTTAACGATAATTGAGATTTGAAAAATACTAAACCCGATTTATTCTCTTTGCAGGTCCGCTTTATCTCGTCGCCCAACAAGTGCGAGTTTTTAAAGTCATCTGTTAACATCATAGATTATATAGCGACGCTTAGTTTTTATATCGATCTAGTGCTTCAGCGATTCGCATCGCATCTGGAGAACGCTGACATACTCGAGTTCTTCTCGATCATTCGCATTATGCGGCTGTTCAAGCTGACCCGCCACTCGTCCGGCCTGAAAATACTGATACAAACGTTCCGGGCATCGGCTAAGGAGCTGACGCTGCTGGTGTTCTTCCTGGTGCTGGGCATTGTGATCTTTGCCAGCCTCGTCTACTACGCCGAGCGCATCCAGCCCAACCCGCACAACGACTTCAACAGCATACCCCTGGGACTGTGGTGGGCCCTGGTCACCATGACCACTGTCGGCTACGGCGACATGGCACCCAAGACCTACATTGGCATGTTCGTGGGCGCACTCTGCGCCCTCGCCGGCGTGCTAACCATCGCACTGCCAGTGCCCGTCATAGTCAGCAACTTTGCCATGTACTATTCGCATACGCAGGCGCGTGCCAAACTGCCAAAGAAGCGTAGACGAGTGCTTCCCGTGGAGCAGCCGCGACAGGCGCGTCTGCCAGGTGAGCGTAAGTACCGTTAAAGCAAGTCCATCTTTTCGAATCTCATTTTGACACTCTTCTTTTAGGCGGTCCAGGCGGTGTCAGTGGCTGCGGCACACCAGGCTCTGGTCCACACTCGGGTCCCATGGGCTCTGGGGGCACCGGACCGCGCCGCATGAACAATAAAACCAAGGATCTGGTCAGTCCCAAGTCAGGTGAGTGTTTGGTTGCGCCTCCGCCAAAGCAAAAACTAAGCCAACAGCAGCACCAATGTGCACCCCCTTTTACAACTGAGCTGCGCTTCAACACCCGGAACACCCGGTTCACCTAACGTACGCCTCTCTATGTAGTAAAAAAAAAAAAACAGAAAAAAACAAATAAAAAGAAAAAATGTTGAGTAACCATTTACCAAGCCAAGCGGCAAGCAGTTCCTAACCTTCACAGAAGCTCAAAGCGTGCACAGCTGCACTCAGTACTCGAGGCTTTGGAGTGCACTTAGCAGTTGTTGTGCTGTCCCGCCCCCTCTATTAAAAAAAAAAGAAGAAGCGTACTAGGCGTTATCTGTTCAAGACAATATTCCAAAATTATGCAACAGCTTGCGCACAAGGCTAAAGTTCTAAAAGTTGACTAACGAATCTTCGATATAATTAATATTTTTAATTTATTTGTTTTTCATTTTATATATATAATATATTTTTTTGGGTGCGCTCCTACTATAATATCGAAGTTGTACGTGTATATATGTACTCTATGTAATTACAATGTGAATGCATATTCAATCACATCATCGAAAGCTCATTTTTGGATTCATCTCAAAGCTTGGCTTTCATTTTACGCTGCTCACAAGCTCGAGAAGCTTTTCGCATTCACAAGTGTTGATCGGAGATCGTTAAAGATTGTTTATTATGTAAGAAAAAGTCTTTACGTTTATATACCATATGCAGACAGTTCTAACAGATCTCTTATCAACATTCAAATATCCCATTTAAATACATTTTCAAGTAATCATTCAAGGCTTTTTACCAAACGCTTTAAGTTCAGATACCCGAAGAAAATTCCAACAGATTTTTGTACAATATATTGTTGACCTTACCCTTCAGTTCTTGGCTTTAAAGGGTTTATTTACATCCACAATAATATATCGTTTATTCAAATCTAAGCCCCCAACCCATCTTTAAATAATTTTGCTCAAATGTATATTTTATAATTTCTTCTTAATACAACCCAATCAAAATCCAAAAATCTTATGTAAATACTTAGATGAATATACAACAATGATTGGCAAACCACGAGATGGCAAAAAGAGCAGGCTGCTTTAAGCCATAACCAACCAGAACGAAGAACACAACAAGAACTCTGAACCCTCCCCGAACTATATTGAAATTTCTAAATGCATTGAGCAATGTTTGGCATATCCAAGGAATATATATATATATAATGGAGCACAACAATCGATCTAGCAGCATGATCATTTTAATTCAATTCACCCCAACTACAAATCGACATATCGACTATAGCAAATCAATAACAAATCGCAAAACCATAAATATTTAAACTTAAACAACTTCGAAGGAGCCACTGGATTGAGATTCTTATCGTGGTACGTTGGATCCCATGGATACAATATGATTCCAAAACAGGTGCCACACTCGGCGGCCTCTGCTAAACTACTACCAACATCTATTACCACCACTACTGCTATTGTATTTACTACTATATATGATCGTGTATATGTAATTTACTACGTGTTTTCTTCTATATACCTACTATATATGAATATTGATATATTGATATTACGCATCGTATACGTGTTGTTCATCAGTTCTGGCTCGTTCGTTCGTTCAAAAGTATCTACTCTATATGCATATATATATAATTATCTACTCTACAAGTATCCCTATATACATACATATATATCTCTCTCTCTCTATTTCTCTTTATCTCACTTGCTGTATATCTTTATGTGTGTCTGCGTGTGTGTGTATTTGATATATATATATATACATATACGCCTAGCTATATACGTATCGTAACTTTTATATACAAACATATTTGTATTCTCTTGAACTTTTGTATTTCAGATATGGCCTTCAGTTTCGACTAAAAGATAAAACCAGTTCATATTTTGTAATTTGTATTCAAAAGTACCAAAACAGAAAACACAGTTCAAATGCAAGCATCAAAAAAGACAAAAACTCAAAAACAAATCAAAATCGAAATCAAAACCAAAAATCAAAAATATGTAAAATAATATATACATATATATAAAAAAAAAGAAAAGAAACAAATCGCAATCGTTATCGTAATCGTTATCGTTATCGTAAAACGCTCATCTCTCATGCTGTCAGGCTATGCAAATAAACCTAACGGATTAAGCTGGGCGGGTGTGTTGGTTTACCATATACTATATAGCATAACTCTATGTACTTGTACTCTACTCTAATCCTCAAACGAATCCCATCTATGTAGCGTAGGCGCTGTCAATAGAATCCTTTCCGGAAATTACTAAAACTATATAGTTTGTAGCAAAACCTTCTCGAAACCGCTAACTGAAAACGAAACCGTAAACGTAACCGTAACCGTAACCATAACCGTAACCTTCACGCCTTAACCAATCCAGCGTTGATTCGAAAAGTTTGCGAAAAAACTTGATGCCCCAAAAACCAAAACCCTCCCAAAAGTAGTTGATTGTTTTCAATGCTGCATGTTGCATGTTGCCCGTCTGTGGTGCGAGCCACTTGAGTGTCATTAACCCTAGTTAGTTGTTAATTACTTTAAGTTGTGTGTATAAAATAACCATGTGCCACATTGTCTCTGTTTGTGGGTGTGTGTGTGTGTGTGTTTTTTGTATGCTGTATGTGGTGTATTGTGTTGTATTGATGTTCACCCCAGCCACACACCCTGTAATAAGTAGTATCAAGTGCACCCTACCACCCTTGATTTTGACTTAAGTAAACTGAAATTGGATTTCTTTTACAGCAATATTAACAAATTTTAATAAAATTGCTTTCTCTCTCTCTCTTTCCACTTTCTTTCTCTTTCTCTGTCTCTCTCTTTCTCTATTTCTGTCTTTCCTTGTTTCTCTCGCTGTCTCGCTACTACATTCTACATTCCCCTCTGATTTCGTTTAACTGCGATATAACCAAACAGTTGCTCAACTCTTCACAGGTCCACTGGGAGCCAGCATCGTCGCGATGAGTCCACGCACCATGTTGGACCTGAATCCGGCACTGGCCATGGGTAAGCCCACATTTCAGCCGCGTTTCCCAACACAGCTGGCTGCCACGCCCGCAGCGCCCACAATACCAGTGACTTTAGCAGGCAATCCGATTGGAACAGCAACTGCCGCGGGCGCTGCGGCTGCGGCGGCATCTGGAACACTGCCAGCGGTGCCCAGCATAGCGGTGTCGACAACCGCCAGCCTGGGGAAGGACAGCACCGGCACCGGCACCACAACCACCACCAGCACCACTTTGGAGGCCGCCAAGAAGGCGTTTCTTTAAATGGCAAAACGGAAACGGACGTGAAACAACATCAAAGAATTCTCAACAAGCCCATCAAGCAATATTTATTATATAACCTATCGTAACCTTCGCATACGTATGAATTGACCTGCGAGTAATTATCAATCTATTATCACGCAAACTAGACTCCCATATTCGGCCATATCATGACATACATATTACTGTAGCTATATAAGTATTATTACGATTAATAATGCATCGGCACTGCTTGGCGTTTTAAAGAGATACCCTTAACATGTTTTTAATGCTGAACTATTTTAATGTTTTAATTGTTTATTGATCCAGACATATACATACATATAAAAAAAAGCGAAAAATAAAAATAGACAGAAATGTATATACTACATAGCTAACAATTTTAAAAGTCGCAGACTCAACAATAAAACTAAACCAATTTTGTAATTCGGTTTGTCAGTTCCTTAATTCTTGTCTGACGACAGTTGTGTTTCGAAAGCTTTAATTTCATCTAGAGTCGAGTCCTGTAATTTACAGTTCAACAGATTTTCATCTCAAATCAACTTTTGGTTCGTGCTGTGCAGCCGAATCTTTGCTTATAAGCTTTGAAATTTGAAATTGGAAAAACCCCACTCAGAAATTTCCAGACAAGAGATCTATTAAATAATAAGAAAAAAAAAACAACTTTTCGTTATAATATGGCAACTGCTTAAAATTCATTGAAGCATTCAACGCTGCCAATCGCTTGTTAGGGGCACGTGTTAACTTTTCAGCTAATAAGTACTTACATCTAATGGCCCTCCTTTCGCTCCTTTGGCTCCGTTGACGCTACGAACCGAAAAACATTGTGCAAACTTTGGAAAACTTTAGAAAAACAAATGAAAATTTCCGGCTGCCTGCCTCTCTCTCATCATCAGCACATACAAATTAGCAGAGGGCGCAAAGAAGCGCTTCAACTTTAATTGCATATATTTCAACCTGGAACAGACAGGATACGGGCCAGAGGGGTTGGGTGTTGGGTGTTGGGGGGGCTGGTAGGTAAAGCTACGCGTACTTAAACAAATCAATTTACATGGAAAATCTCTGGCAGGATTTTGCTTTAACGAGCGTTAAACGATTTAAATTGCATATATTCAAATGTTTTTTCCCCAAAAGTTGTTGTAAACAAACATAGCTCTCGACTTCGTTTCTCTTTAAAATACTTTTTCACTTGTTTCTTAGCTGTGGGGAACAGTGGCAGGGGTCAGAGTTCGGAGCAGAGAACATATATACACACACATATATATATGGACGATACACATGAATGTGTTTTTTTTGGATATCATTAGGTAAAGCCTCTTGTACATTTTATATATCTCTCAGCAAGCATTATACATACTTACATACATACATAACTAATGTATCTATATAGGAATACTTACGATAATTTCTAAGCTAAAACAACAACAAAATACAACAAAGAAAGATTCTAACGCTTTGCAATAAATACAACAACAAAGATTTCATAAAAAGTAATATAAATGATAAAGTTTGCAAAACATTTGTTAAGTTTTTACAATGAAAAAGCATTAATAAGAAACTTATAATTAATATATAGTACAGGCGAGTACATACATATACATATATACATATATATATATATATATATATATAATATGCGAAAGCGTAAAACACTGTTTAGTTCGTATTTATTATTATGATGATGATGATGACCATGATGATGATGATTGTTTTCCTTTTAAAATATTTAAAAACTGATTTTTAATTGTATAGTTAAGTGAATTGTATACTATTTGAACTAAAAGCAAAACTGTTCTCTCAATAATTCATGAACAAGAATAAATTTAACTATGTAATAAATATACGAAACTCAAAACTGAATTGCAATAAACAAATCTATTGAACACCAAAAATTATAATGTTGTTTTCAGCAGATTTTCCCTTTTTTATGGAACTTAAAAAAGGGTCGCATGAGTAAAGTTCAGACTATTAGTGAAATAAAAGGAAGGAAATAAATTGGAAAAAGAATAAATACAATTGAAGAAAAGCACTCGGCTAATAAAAGCAAATAAAATATGTATAAGGCTAAGCTAATGGTCACCTTTTTACGGTTTGCTCAATTCTCGATTGGAAAAGTTTGAAACAACATGAATAAAGTGTAAATCTTGCAAGTTTAAATCTGAAGGGTGTCGAACAAAAAGTTTTAAATTATAGTTTTAAAACTAAGAGACTTGTTGCACAAAAATGGTCAGCTGGAATTGGCTATATCGAGTTCAATAAACAACATTGATGACAGTTATAAATTGCAAATGGAATATATATATAAACTTACTAGCTATACCCTAGTTTGGAATTAGAAACCAGGGCTTATAGCATTAGTTGGATTTCTTGTTACAGTATTTTTTTTGTGTTTGTTTGCCTTGTTTTTAAAGTGAATGAAGCAACTTTTTGCATTAGTCTATTTTTGCTATTTGCTCTTTCTCTTACTTTGCGTCGAGTCATCAAACTTATGCAAAATAGCAAATCATGCTCAGATATCCCAAACCTTAAGCTCTGTAGTTTCTTATTTTTTTGTGTTTGTTTGGATTTATTTGGTATCGAATTCATTGCTCAATTGTGAAAGCAATTACATTATTCATACCGTTTGGCAGTGCCTTGCCCAGCTTGACCTTTGGTCTAAACTTTGGCCAGGTGCAGAGTATTTGTGCTCTTGGCCTGCGGCTGTTGACCGGCTAGGCGCTCCATTAGGCAGCTTCATGGGTCATAGAGGCGAAACCGTAACCGAAACTCAAAAAAAAAAAATATATATTTATATATATATAACGTAGGCTGCTTTGTTCCCCAAGGGCAGTTGACATACCAATCAACAGTTGGCGCCCAGTCGGTCAGCTGTTCTCCAGGAGCATTTTCGTACTGTGAACCCTATAAAACTAATAATGCATGAAATTTCAATTACGAGTCAAAAATCATAAGCCAAGCAAGTGCTATGAGTAACTGTGAGTATCTAAGAGTACGTACGCGTTCATTTATCTATGTACGTTTCAAGCTAGCAAATCTTGGAGCGTCATAAACATCAAAGTTGTTGTTGTTGTTGTTGCTATTTCCCTCTCAGTTGCTGGAATGTTGTGGGAGCAGGTAATGCAAAAGAAACGACAACATCAACGCACAGAATATCGAAGAGTTAATACCCTGCTGATAATGTTTGATTATAATTATATTCTGTAAGCTTTAATTTTTAATTTTTTTTTATTTTTTAATTTTTAATTATTTTATAAATGTTTTTAATTCGAATATAATTATTGAAATTCTGATTAAGCTTACAGGGGATATAATTTCTTCTAAAATTAAAGTTACTTTAATATTTACACATTTAGCGACAGTTTTATAATACTCTATGTGAGTGTATCAAAACAAGCTAAAGACTTGCCGACATTGCGTGAGAGTTGAAAGGCATTTACATTAACAGTTTTCCAGTTTTCAGTTTTCGGTTTTTTGGTCTATGCGCGGTGAGAGTTGCCTGGAAAAAGCTCACTCCCACTCTCACTCTCTCTCTCTCTCTGTTAACTTTGTCCCTCTCATTGGCTCTCTCTCGCTGTTTGTCTCTATGGAGGCTGTCTGGCATTTGTCAATGAACCTCTCGCTCGTCGTTTGCTCTCGCAGCCAAAAATACATTTCTCTGATGCTCCGTTGGCTATTTGGCTATTTTGCATGGCCGACCGCCCTAACACCCATCCCACCCCACCCCACCCCACTCCAGCCCACTTCAACCCAGCCCAGCCCAGGCGAGGCACTCGTGCGCTGCCTTCGGTTGCCAAAGATACGCTTTGGAGCGCTCCGATCCCGTTGTCTGCCGGCCTGCCGGTCCCCGGCTCGGCTCAACTGCGGCGGCGGTCGCTGGCGGCGGCTGCTGGAGTTCACATTCAGAAACGGTTTCAGTGTAATTTTGGCTGTGCGGCGTGTTGGTCTCCACGTCGCTCTGGGGACTCGGGACAACAAATTGCCAACTCAGTGTGTGCGTGTCCGTCTCCGTGTCCGTGTGCGTGTGCGTGCGTCTGTCTCTGTGTGTGTCGCGTCGTATCTGTGCGCTACGTCGTGCTCCAGCTGTCAGCGGAGTCGTCGTCAGTCCGTCGCACCGTCGCCGTCGCCGTCGCCGTCGTCGTCGCCGTCGTCGTCTGTTGCTCTTCGCGGTCGCATCTACAAGTTTTTCTTTTATTTTTTTTTCGGGATTTTTATTTGTTTTTTGTTTTTTTTTTTGTTGTTTTTGGTATTTGCTGCGACGCGTTGCGTTTTCTACAATTGCTCGAGGTTGGTTGCCATTTGAATATTAAAGCCAAGTGCGAGGATGACAGTTTTGTGTGCGTGTGTGTGTGTGTGTGTGTGTGTGTTTCTGTCGTTCTCTAAACGCCCTACGCCCCGCTAGTCAGCGCGAATTATTCGCCACAACCCCCAGAGTTTTCACGAGTTTTCCCCCCCCGCGGTTACACTTGTAGCAATCGCCTGGGTCTCTGGTCTCCAGGTCTCCGGGCTCAGGTCTCGGGTCTCGGCGTTTGCTTGACTGGCTCTGCGATAGCGATTAAGACCAGTCATAGTTGCTGTCCGCAGTTGTTGCCTGGTTACGTTTACAACTGCCTCGCCGACTGTGGCATGCATTAAACATAAGCGCCACTGCACGACTCCGTGGCCAGCTTCGAACTGCGGACGGCGGACGGCGGACTGCGGGCTGCGGGGCGGGAAGTCTCAACTAGATTAAGTGTGCGCTGAAGCTTTTATTTTTACTGAGCGCTTGCTTTTTTCACTTTTGAATCTTTATTATTAGCACATTTTGCGCCTCTGGAGCGCGCTTGAAGTCCGCTCATAAATTAATAAAATTTCATGACAAATATTGCGGCAAGCGGCGTAAAACATGCAGCATGCTGCATGCAGCAGTTGCAGCTGCAACCGTAATTGCTGCTATCACAGTAATAAAATAAAACCAATAAATAAAGAAATTACGAATGCAGTTTAAATATTTCACACACCAGAAATGTTTATATTAGGTGTTAAATTGAGAACTATATGGTAATCATTGGGTAATTAATACGTGGCCATTTTTAACGTAATTTTCTTAATTAGGCCGAGGGACTTAACCGTCCTTAAAGGCATACAAACTTTTTGACATTTCAAATTAGACATAATCTTTTTTTTGGAATGCCTTGTAATTTATCCTGTTAACCAAGGAAACCCATGTCAAATGACACTTTGGTGATTAATTTTCTTAGAATATAGGTTGACTGAAAGCTTACCAAATAAACCAAAAATATAATATAATGAAATGCGAAAATTAAGCTAAGGATTACTTTCAAAATATAAATATAAAAAAAACTTTTCCAAGAAAAAATGAAATCAGCGTATATAATATGGATTCCAATATTTATATTGATTATAATTTCAAATGATTTCAAGTTAAATAAAAATTAAAATCACAAGAATCAAAGTTTTTGCATAATTACTACAGCCTATATAGGTTATATATGATAAATATTTATATACACAAAATAAGTTCGACAATCTTGATATATATACACACAGACACACATTTATTTGTGTGTGTGTCACTTGTGTGTGTGTAATTGTATGTCACTTTGACGCCGGAATCGCGTTTAAGGAATTCGAGATTACTTTGTGAAGGCTGTAATGTATTAATTATCTAGCCGTACTTAATGTTGCCTTTTATTGCAGTCAGACGTAATTGAGTTTGGTTTCCGCTCGACTAAAGACAGCAGAAGAGTCGGAGAGAATTTAATAAGAAACCAGACTGCTAAGGAATGTCTGTACTTCAATATCTTGTACATGTTCTATGTGGGAGTTGTTAGTTCGTAAAGGAACAACTAATATTTTTCCTTTCCCATTTCCTTGTTCATTTTCTGTTCGTCTTTATGGTTAAGGAATAGTTGAAATATTTCATTTCAAAAATTCTTTAAGCAGATTTACTCAGTTAAGAGTCCGAGAGAAGTCACTCCCAGTGACATCCCAGGAACCCACCAGACAGATAGTAAGCCTCTGAGTGCAGTTGTCGAGTCGGCTGTCACTTTAGCCTGGCGGCCATCCAAGATGAGCTTCCGCACTTGAATGTTCCAAGAGCGGGCCGATAGGAGTCATAACGGAATTATTTGCCAACCGCGAAATGACTCAAAGGCTGCATAACTTATGCTATGTATTATGCGGTTGACAGGCAGACAGACAGAAAGCACATTTGCCATTGTTCTCCACTTCCCAGAGAATCAATCTTCACTAAAATTAAAATACGTTCTCTATTTTGGCATACAACAATTTTACCTTTTTTTCTTTACAAAACCAATTAAGTTGACCCAATTGATATAAATTAAATGCTGATGTCCTTGATTAGAGCTCTTCAAAACAAAATAGCATCAGCTTAATTTGTCCAACCCATTCACCTGAACAGTTGAGGGCTGCGGGCAGTGCAGAAATCTGAAACCTCTGTCAACAATCATTATTTTGTGGCAAAAAGAGAGAGTAATAGTGAGAGAGAGAGAGAGAGGGAGAGGGAGAGAGAGAGCTACGCTTAATGAATGGTAACCAAGTTGCTTCTGCTTACAATTCATCTGCAATTGGTGTATCTCTGACTACAATCTGTAAAGTACAAGCTCCAATTGTAGCTGTGTCCTTAGAAGCAAGTGTCGGTTTCTTCTGCAACTGCAAGCTTTACAGCAATTGGAAAACGCATTCAACGCGCTCTGCTGAGCTGTGTAATTTTTACAACCTTTGTGCGTTTTTTATGTGCACCACATTTTTTTTTATATATATAACAATTCCACTCGCAATCGTAATTGTATTTTATTATTGATGGCAATTTTTTACAAGTGTGTCAGACCTGTCAGCTATCATTTCAGTCCAGTACTTCATTTATGAAATTTACATTTATTGGGACGCATTGACAGGGCAGCAAATAATAAAAAAAAAAAAAAGAAATATTCATTCATTCACTTTTGATTACCATTTCGTTTTGTTGATTTCCAATTGTTTGTCCTGGGGTTGGGTTCGGTGGTTGCGTGGTTAGAGCTCAGGGGTCAGGGATCAAGAGCGGTGTGAAATTTGCATAGCGCTGCTTGATTTGGTTTGGACTCGACGCTGTTGACACTCCCCAGCTGTGCAAACAATGCAAAAATTGAAAGCGAATTTGAGAATTTGTCGGAAATCAATTGAGTCCGAATCTCTTGTTTTCGCCCACGACTTTCATCTGTCATATTGCATTTGTTTTGCCATTTTCCTGAGCAAAAACCCAACCGTTTTACGCTTGGCATCCACCCTTAGCTGTTTTTTTCCACCTGTTTACATGCATGCGAGATTTAAAAAAACAATACGGCATATATTAAACACACACAAACCAATTGATGTTCATATAGGGTATAAACATATATTTATGGTTGTTGAGTTTTATGTGCTGATTGCAAGTGCATTAAAAAGATCCTTCGTGTTGGTTATATTGCTTTTTATATAACCACCACTTAACTTATTAAATTGACAAATTCCTATTAGAAACTAAATCAAGAGTGCCGTTTTTATAATATAGGGAGTATTGCATAGTCGTTCATTCTTACGTGTTTGCCATTGTAAATTTGAATGCTCAAATTTCGAGGCAATTTCAGTGACAAGTTTTTTATCGAGTGGATGAAACGAACGCTTTTGCTTTAGGGGGCTCATCTCGATTTCAAGTGTTTCAAATGAATCGAGGAATTTGGTTTTGTTTGGAAAATACTAGCTACGTGTTTGTGTCGTCGTTCTCGTTTTTAATTCAACATGGCTTATGCCGTGAAAAAAGAACCCTTTCGTTTATATAGAAATGATTTTTATGCATTTTTAGACCGTATTTCAATTCCAATAAATGATAAGTGAAAATTATTGATTGGAATTCAGTTGAAATTGGAATTCATTTGAAAATTGTGTGGTTATATCAAATGGAAATACCAAATCATATGTAAATGTGAACAAATTGATTCGGGTTCAGCTGGTTGAGCTGTCAAAGAATTGAAATGTCTGCTTCACTTGAATGGACTTTGCGGTTAAAACATATTAATTTTTAATCAAAGTTGATTGTTTGCACTATATGGATGGAAAAAATATTTAAGTTATGGTGTGCATTTTATGAATAGAAAAAGATAAACTAAAGAAATTTTTATTTTTGTTGAAAATGAGTGAAATTTGTTATAGAAACGCATAAATATTTTAATTTCGTTAAAAGAAATTTTATATTCGTTTGTGAAAAGCAAATATTGGGTTCATACAATGCCCGTCTTGTGCGAACCGATTTTCATGTTTGATGAGCCGTTCAGTGGGGTCAAGTTTTTGGCCAAAAAACATGCAAAAATTTACAAAAATTTTGATATGTAAAGCTCTCAGATCCTTAGCTCCCATATTTCAAACTCTCATAACTTTGTCAAAACTGAACCGATTTTCATGTTTGATAGCATTTTGATCATGATTTCATCTTTTTGCATATTCAAAAATAAAATTTTGTTGAAATTTTTGGTCAAAAAACCATGTAAACCTTACTCATTTTTGAAAAAATTTTTTTTCAAAATTCAGAATTGCAAATTTATCTTTTAAATCGATTGCAGTTGTCACAATAAGTGAAAAATCAGCATTAAAACCGATTCTGAGGGGGTCAAATTTTTGGTCAAAAATCATGCTAAAAATTACAAAAATTTTGACATGTAAGTCTCTCGGATCCGTAGCTCTCATATTTCAAACACCCATAATTTTGTCAAAACTTAACCGATTTTCATGTTTGA